>JAUCBJ010007453.1:0-31282 GCA_032718475.1 Nemertoderma westbladi
TCTAATCCCGGGTATCCACCGTATATTTTATTATAGTCCCGGAATTTCTGGGGTTTGAAGTCGATACCGCCGTTTAGCACAGCGAGGTAGCCGATCCCGGATTTCGTCGGTCTCACTTCTTGGAATCCTCGCATGAATTCGGCGAATCTTAACCAGGCTAGCAGCGTTTGAGTGTCGATGCAATGGCTAAGTGCGTTGAGGTCGTTTCGTCGGTTTCTTCCTGCGGGAGCATTCGCGTAGTCGTTCCGGACGTCCGCCTTGATATCCGACCCGATTTTAATGACGTCGAAGTCGAAGAGGATCTTTTGGATTTCCGGAGGCAGCAACCAGATCGCTCCGGCTGCCTGCACTTCCTGTCTGGGTGTCGGGAATATTCGGCACACCAGTACCAAACCGTCCAGGGTTCCGAGGACGACGACTAAGGATCGACCATATTCTTTCGCCCCGTACTTTTCCTGGTAGTCGTCGCGGTTCTGGATAATCGATACGCGTTCCTCTCGAAGCGTCGCCGTACACTCCGACAGGTTTCCCCAGTGGGCGAGGTACGTACTCTTGTCGTCGACGAAACTTTGACATCTCGCCAACGTAATCGCTTTCGATGTGGGCGTCGCGTTTCCCTCGTTGTCGTAGATCAAACATCGGGAACTGTAGACGCTCTGCCGGAACGTTTCCCAAAACGACGAATCGTCCCCTCCGGTTGCCTTTGCGTTCCGAGTTCTTTTCAGTCTCGTACTAGCATCAGCTAACCGGAGGGCTCGTAGATTCTTAGAATCCGGTCCCTCTCGCCCGGTGAATTTAATGACTCGCACGTTCTCATTTAGCAGGGTGCTCCAATTTGTATCAAAGTCAGGGGATCCGGGTTGCGAATATTCCAGTAGATCTATCGTGTTACGTAATTCGCCGATAATTTGGCGATTTGGGTCCATATTTACGATTATATCCGTTACAAATTAGTTCAGTTAATTATAAGTCCAGAAAGTCTGAAACTATAGCGATAGCAGAATAATTCAGTTTTTTATTTAATTCAGTTTATTAAATAACATTGCTATATAGGCATCTATCATCTTATTGCTAATACATTCAGCATTTACAGTTACTATAGCTATACATAATATCCAACCAGTTTTTTATGACTTTTTTGTCCTTTTTTTTCCAATTCTTTTCTTTGACCTCTTTTATACCTTTTTTTTTTGTCTTTTTTCATTTCATTATTATTTCATCTCATTTCATTTATTTCCACATATATTTCAACACATTTATTTCCACCATTTATTTCACATTTATTTATTTCCACATCATCATTGGGTTTATAGCCCCCCGGCTATCATCATTGTTATAAGCGCAGCACCAGGGTGCGCATCATTACATTTTCATCAGTATACGCGTCATCATTCAGGTTTATAGTAGAGTTGTCTGATCCTTTTCATCGTTTCCAACTATATTCAATCATTTTCTTTGGTTAATCTTTGTCGTGGAAGGGGTGTTACGCGGCAATCTGGGATCTACAGCTGGACTCGTTACACCGCCTACGCCCCAAACTGCGCACGTAACGGACAATGAAGACGCTGAGAGTGAAGTCACGTGGATGCACCAGGGACCCACCAGAATAACACTCCCAACAACATAAAGCTCAGTCGACGAAGTCATGTGGGATGGGGTTACGCAACATTCTGGGATCTACAGCTGGACTCGTTATACCGCCTACGCCCCAAAATCCACGTAACGGTCCCACCAGAATAACGTGACTGAGAAACATAAAACCCTCTATCGTCGAAGTCACGTGGATGCACCATGGACCCACCAGAATAACGGGATAGAGGGGGTGTTGCGCGGCAATCCGGGATCTACAGCTGGACTCGTTACACCGCCTACGCCCCGAACTGCGCACGCAACGGACAACATAACATACTGCGATGAATACAATGAATTCCACTTCAAATCTTTTCCATTTCCAATAATCCAATATCGTAGGTCCTGATGACCAAAATCAGGGTAAACAATGCATAAACGACCCTGCGTCAGTCGAAACATCTGCAGGGTGATGCTGGACTCCACATAACACACGAGGAAACACAAATACCATTGCGTGGTTACAGTTGGTTTAAAGGGGGTCCATAACTCGTTGTCGATAAATCACAGTTTAAAGGAGTTTGTCAACATGATGAGAAGGGTTACACGGGTTTGTAATTGTCACCAATGTCCACAGCAGGATCTTGAGTAGGGATCTTATCACCTCTCGTAGAGTCACCGCTATCATTGCCTTCAAGAAGGCACAGCTTCTGGATAGGGCGTTGGTAGTGGCTCTTTGCCGTTCGTATCGTCACAGTCCTCGCAAGTCCGTCTTTACTTGGGTGTATGGTCACGACCCGCGCCACAGGCCAGTGAACGCGGTCTTTGAGATCTTCTTTAACTAGTACCATGTCGCCAACTGCGACGTTCCGGTAGGTGTTGTTCTATTTTCTCCTGGTCCGGAGGGTTATGAGATATTCCTGGGCCCAAATTCTCCACCAATGCGCTGCCAACGCTTGGGCCTTTTTCCAGTTTGTATGCTTCGCGATCTCGTTGGGATCCGGGAACATGGTTTCCGGGAGAACGTGGGTTTTGGGTCTCCCCAGTAGGTGGTTAGGAGTGAGGGGCTCCAGGTCTGTGGGGTCTTCGCGGATAGGGACAATAGGTCGGTTGTTCAGGGTAGCCGTGATCTCGCAGAATGTTGTGCGGAGGGTATCATGGGTTACCCGGGTATCGCCTAGAGCGACGCGCATGGATCGTTTCACGAGGTCGATCAGTTTCTCCCATACCCCGCTCGTATGGGGGGCTAAGGGGGTCTGGAAGTGCCACTGTATCTGGTGTTCCTTCCAGACTTGGGATGCGGTGTTATCGGTAAACCATCCCTCGATCGCCTCTCTGAGTTCCCTTTCTCCTCCCACAAAGTTTGTACCATTATCGGAATACATGTGGCGGCATGTCCCGTTGTTCGCCACGAACCGACGCAGAGCGTTGATGAATGCGTGTTGTGTCAGATTTACCACGATATCTAGGTAAATTGCCCTAGACCTCAGGCAGGTGAAGATGGCTCCCCAGCATTTGATGTTGGATCGTCGTTCAATAACCGTGAACGGTCCGAAACAGTCCACCCCGGTGATGTAGAATGGCTGGGAATCCGCTTGTAGACGGGTGGCTGGTAAGTCGGCCATCTTTTGAGTGATTGGTGGTGCTAGGTAACGTCTGCAGGTGAAGCAACGTTTCAACACTTTCCGGATCAGTGGCTGGATATGGGTGATCCAATATCTTTGTCTTATATTAGCTATAATCCAATTCTGTCCTGCGTGGTGGTTGTCCTCGTGACATTGTAGAATTAATAGCTTAGCTAGTGTCGACGTTCCGGGCAGAAGCGCCGGGTATTTAACCTCATATTCGACCGGGGCGTTTGCCATCCGGGTATTCAGTCGGATCAGTCCGTCCTCTCCCATCATTGGTCTTAGTTGGTAGACTGGGCTGTCCGGTTTCAACGTTTTGCCCGCACTAAGTTGTTCCCATTCATCGGGGAAACTTTCTTTCTGGACATATCTAACAATACACTTCTCCGCGATAATGAGTTCTTGTATATTCCGTTGAACTATCGGTTTGTTGTTTTTCCACCGTAGGAAGTTGCGAAGGGTTATAACGTGGTGGACGAGCCGTCTCATGGATGAAGTTCGCTCGATCAACCGATGTAAAGACGTCGCTAGTTGAGTGATCGTCGCGACGTTATAGTGCCTGCCCGAGTCCTTTGCAGGCTCAGTCAGGCAACTATAAATTTCCACCGCGTTGCTTCGATGGATTTTACGAATCTCTTTATCGTCCTCGGAGTATTTTCCGCTATCGAGTTCGGGGTCGAATCGGGTACTCCATGTTAACTGTGGCTGCCGTAGGAATTCCGGGCCTGTAAGCCAGAGTTTACTTTTACCGAGTTGTTTTGGGGTGGCGCCTCGGCTTGATAAGTCCGCTGGGTTTTCCTTCCCGTTTACGTGATGCCACTGTTCTCGGCCGGTACACTGTTTAATCTCTGTGGCTCGGTTTGCAACAAACGTGGTGTGACGCCGTGATGGAGAGTGGAGATAATAGAGAACTATACTCGAATCTACCCAGAAGTGTTGAGATTCTATGGGGATCCGTAGGTTCCGCATGGCCATGCGATTCTGTCTTACTGCCCAAACTGCAGCTTGTAGCTCGAGTCTCGGAATCGTTGCTACGAATTCCCCGGATACCGTCTTTGCTTTGGAGAATAAGAAGCTTGTATCGCCGTTTCCATCGCTACTTAGTCTCCGTAAGAAGGTTACTATGCCGATTCCGGTATTTGAAGCATCCGAAAAGGTGTGGAGCTGGAAGATATCGGTGGGCAGTTTATCGAGGAAGAACGGTCTAGGTATCCACATAAGATGTAGATGTTCGAGTTGCTCCGTCCATTTTCTCCATTTGACGCTAAGGTATGGGGGAAGCTCTTCGTCCCATCCCAGTCCTTCTATCCACATTTCCTTAATCAGGTTCATTCCGGCCAAGGTTACTGGAGATATGAAATTTAGTGGGTCGAAGATTGCACTTTTTATCGACAAACATCCCCTTTTTGTCATAGGCTTGGGTAGGGGTTTATATTTGAAGATGAATTCATCTGATTCTATGTCCCATTCAATCCCGAGTACACGATGTTCCACATCCTCCGAATACATCTTGTTATTTTCCAGCCGGATGTCCTCCGGAAACTTTTCCATAAGTGTTTTGTCGTGGGATCTGAACTTCACGAGTGGGAACCCTCCTTTCTTTAGACATTCTACCATCCCCATTGCTAGCTGATACGCCTCATCTACATTATCCGCGCCAGCGCATCCGTCGTCCACGTAGAAGCATCGTCGAATGGTTTCTATGACGGTTGGAGGGAACTCGTTTTCGCACATGGTTGCCGTCCTCTTTAGCATGTCACTGCATGCTACCGGCGAGTCCTTAGCACCGAAGATCCTGACGACCATACGCATTATGTCTACGTCCTTTATCGTGAGTTGGCTAATCTCCTGTTGAGTGAGCGTTTTATCCGTCCATAGGATACGTAGACAGTCCGAGTCTCTTGGTAACGTACGAACTTGATGAAACATGGCCTTGATGTCACAGGTGAATGCTACCCGGTTTTCCCTGAACCTGATCAATACGCCGATGAGTGTGCTATATATGTTGGGTCCCGTATAAAGTTGACTGTTTAGGGATTCGCCCTGGTATATAGCGGCAGCATCATTTACCACTCGGATTTTCCCACCTTTGCGGGCTTCTACTACATAGTGGGTCGGGAGATAATATGTTCTTTTACCACCTTGCAGTTCGCTCCGTGGTACCATTTCTGCTAATCCATCATCGAGATATCCTTGGATTACGGTGTTATACTTCTCCTTTATCTCGGGTTGGTCATTCAACCGGCGTAGAATCCCTTTAAGTCGCCTAAGTGCCATGCTGGCGTTGTTTGCCATTGGTTTATTTGGGTCCTTCCATAACATAGGTGAACTCCAGTGTCCGTCTTTAAACGTGGCCTGGTCGAGAACGTCCATACAATATTGGTCCTCTTCGGATGGATTTTCGTCCTTTTCCGCGAACTCCTGGGTCTCCAAATTAAAATATTTCGTCATCTCTCGTTGGGTTTTCTCGGTTTCCAGAAACAAATCCTCGTCAAGATCCGAAGCTGAGCAGTAACCCACGGAGGTTACATTCTCTTTAATCTGACATTTGGGAAGGTAGGTATAGGTGTCCGTGGTTTCCTCCTAAATGCCGCAGAGTGTCCATCCCATTATTGTTCGTTCAGCATAAAATCCGTCATCCTGGTTTATAGATCGGGCGATATCTCCGGTGGGGATGTGTAGTTCCGGTGTATCAAGTCCGATCAGTAGGGTGATACGGTTTACGTCCAACTGCGGACACCTCAGGTCTACATCGTCCCGGTCCAATTGTATGAGGGGGGCGTACTCGGCTGATTGTCGGAACCGCACCCGGAGGTCTGTGTGTACCAAGGCGTTCTTTATGGTTAACTTAGCCGTTTCGTAGCCCTTCATCACTCCTTCCATCTGGAGTTGCACCTCCCCGGACTCTACCTCTCTGTTATCGGTGATGGTTTGTATGGGCCGTTTACAAGGCTCATATTCTAGGCCGAGTTGCTCGAGAAAATCCCGGTCGATGATGGTTCCGTCGGACCCGTTATCGAGGAATGCGTCAAAGATTTGCCGACTCCTTGGATCCTTACTGGGATTACCTTTGCGAAAACCATGTAGCGGCGATTTATAAGATTAATCGTGGCTGAAATATTTGTTACTTGTGGTGTATCGGTGGAGATTTTAAACGGGTTGGTTTCTCTCCGTTGGGTTGTCCGGGTTCCTTTGAAGACGTGGTTTGTTTCTCCTCTTCGCCTGGCTTCGATCCGAAAGGGGAGGGTAGTAAAGTCGAAGTTCGCGGGGATGTGGAGGAGCGTGTGATGGCGTTGGTCGTTACAGACAGCACAGCACGACCTTTGGTCGCAATCCCGAACGTAGTGACCTGTTCCAAGACACCGGAAGCATCCTCGGTGTTTCATTATCGCCTCGAAACGTGGGACGAGTTCGGCGAACTGAAACTTCCTGCAGAATTCCACTTTATGTTTCTCCCCACAGAAGAGACAGAGCAGTGAATTTGTGATGCCTTCCCTTTCGGGTGCCCAACTCGCGAGATAACATGCCCATTCCTCAGCGGATGTCGGTTCCTCGTAGTCTTCGTCGTCGGAATCCTCGGCCATGGTAATGGCCATCGTACTTACCGGTGGGGGGCGGAATCTCGGTTTCGGAGGGGTTATCTTACTCCTAGAGTTGCTCTCTATTCCGTCCAACTTTGCGAGACTTTGTTTTGAAAACATCGAGTCATTCATGGCTTCGGAGATATCGTCCAGGAATGCCGACATTTCAAGGAAGCTAGGATCTCGATCTGGATGTCTGCGCCGGAGATCTACACATTTATAAGCCCACTTACTTTGTAGCCATCCGGGGAACTTCCGGGCGATCTGTCGGAGGTTTAGAATGTTGTTCACCTGGTCCTCCTTATTTAAGGGTTTCAGAGTATAATAGGCATCTTTCATAGAGTCGGAGAATTCCTGTATGTTCTGTGGGTCCCCTAGTGATCCCGCATCCTGTATCAGTCTCTCTAGAGTTTTATTAATTATAGTTCCGGTATTTCCGTATCTTTTGTCTAGAGTTTTCCATGCGTCATAGTATGCCTCATGAGAACCTCCTTCAAAACATGCAACAATTCTGCGGGGTTTGTCACCCAGGTATTGCGATAAATATACCAATTTCTGTGCGTCGGCTATGTCCGTTGATCCAATCTGCGCAAAGAACCGTTTCTTGAATCTGAGGTAATCGACGGGATCTCATTCGAAGGTGCGAATCTCCATCTTCGGCATGGCAAGGCGGTTCTCCAACGCCCGGATGATGCTGACGTCGTCTGAACTGGAGTGACTCGGAGGGTTATAGTTATTGGCACTCACTCACATACTTGATGGATCAATGATAGGCGGAGTTTTAATAATGACGCGGCTGCGAGTTTGTGGTGTTGATGTAAATGGGTTGTTTGATCGGGGAGTGGCGTCCCGTTCCCAGTCCTTTTCAGGCTCGTACTTGGGTACACTCGCTGTCGTGGTGTTGGATGGGAAATAGGGTTCCTCATTCTTTAACGTAGCCGGTGGTGGATGGAACACCGGTGCTTGTGCCGATAGCGTAGACTGTTTGGTAGGCGGGATTTCGGGTTTCGGAAGTTTCGCCGCTGTCGGTATAAATGACTTTTCTAATTCCGGTACCGGGATTGGTTCATATTCCTGATCTATATCCCTCTCCCAGTCCTCGTAGAGTTGAATATCTCGTTCTATAAGTGCGGCTTAGTATTCCGCGAGTTTTGCAATATCCGCGTTCTTTTTGTGGATGAGAATTGCTTGGGCCTCGGCATGTTGTTTACGCATTTCTGCTTCCCATTTACGTTGTTCGATCTCCCGTTCGGCCTCTCGTCCGCGTTGTTCGGCCTCCTGTTTGCGTTGTTCGGCCTCGTGTTTGCGCTGTTCGGCCTGTCGTTCGTCCTCGTGTTTGCGTTGTTCGGCCTGTCGTTCGTCCTCTCGTTTGCGTTGTTCGTCCTCTCGCCTGCGTTGTTCGGCTTCCTGTTCACGTTGTTCGGCCTGCCGTTCGGCCGCTTGTTCGGCCTCTCGCCTTTGGGTTTCTGCAGCTAATACATCTTGCTCGGCTTGCAGTTGAATATACTCATCTTCCATCCGAGCTTTGAGGGCTAATGCCTTCCGCTCTCGCAGTTGGTCTCGGAGTGGCGGCGCCCCTTGAGAACTGCGCGCTGAGCCGGATATCTCGCTCCTAGCGCTGGAGTGCTGATTTCTGGTGGACCCCATTCTCTTGCGATGTACTCCTGTCCTGATGCTGGAGGATCGTACTAATTCCGCGTCTGTTCTTTCAGCCCTCTTGTAATACTGTTCCTCATAGCCTCTCACAAGGCTGAGGGTCCTCCGGTGTTGTTTGCGGAACCCATCTAGATGTACAACGTGTTCTTCCAGCTTGGGGTAGTTTTCCAGATCGGTGGGGGGAACGAGCTCTTGGTACGCCTGTATCATTCTTTCGTACCGCTGTAGGATATTTCGGATACTTTGAAGCTGAGTTTGTACCTCATTGAGGGGGGTTTTGACTCCCTTGAGTTGTTTCTCCATCCGTTGATACGCTCGGGTTACTCCGCCTTTAAGAGCCCCTAACCGACGGGTCATGTTTTTGACGTTTGGTACCTCGTCGGCTTCCGAGTCTGTGTGGTGATCCATCTCGTCGGTATCGGATACGTTATTTGTTGTCATTGTAACGCCTCGTCGATGGCGAGATACGCGATGTCGTAAAACAGTTCCTCGTAGGTATTGTACTCAGCTTGAACCACCCGAACAGTAATCCTGAATCGTCCGACGTTCGTTCCTTGTACCTCAACTTCGACGTGCCAGATTCCTGGCTCAACTTGAATTATATCAATGGGTGTGATCGATACTTCCATTCCCTGTTAACAACTCTCCAAATATGTGATCTGCCGACTACGAGTTGGTTAGATCGAGTTTGCTGATTAATTAAACCACGACTTTGTCTCAACTCAAATACCAGAGTTTCCTCGTAGTGGGTGCTGGCAAGCACGTAGAGAGTTTTTGAAGAGTATTGAAGGATTCTCAACTTCCACCAGTTGAAGTTGACCACGATAATTATTCTTAATTTTGTTGCCGTTATTCCTACACCAGGGGGGAAAAACGCCGATGCTGGAGACGTGACTTAACAGACCACCGAGCCCCGGCCAGTCACCGGATATTGATTGTGGGGAGGGAATATTTTCTAAGATGCAAGTTTGCGGTTGAGAAAAGCTGCATTAGTTGGATATACTCTTTAATGTAACTGAACTCTGTTGAACCTTGTTCAACAATATTGAACCTTGATTAAGAATAATTTTGGGCTTCCCCAAATCAATATACACCAAATATTCACAATAATTATACACGATAATATAAATCCCTACGGTATATTATTTAATAACCCGCTGTTCGCTCAGAATTTTAGCCTACCTAATGTTCCCCAGATTTTCCCTCGGTCCTAGTCCTAGTGCCATAGTGTCAGTGTCGGTCGACCCTGTCGCGTGTCCGTTCCACCCCTCACGAACCCCGAAGGGAACGATCATCGAGAACCAGCACGGCTTGGCTAAGGGTCGGTCCAGTCGGTAGACTCTGTCGCGTATCCGTACCACCCCTCTCGAACCCCGAAGGGTTCGGTCATCGAGAACCAGTACGGCTTGGCTAGGAGTCTGTCGTGTCGGTGGACCCGTTCGCGTGTCCGTTCCACCCCTCACGAACCCCGAAGGGTTCGATCATCGAGAACCAGAACGGCTTGGCTAGGGGTCCGTCAGTTCATCACAGAAACCCAACCACCTAGGCTTTCCGAGTCCGTTTCAGGCTCGTAGTCGCTTCGGCAGCCGAGAAACTGCTCCGAACAGTCGGTAGGCCAGTAGAGTCTAGTCGAGTCTAGTCCTTTGTCTTTCGACCCCATCGCGTGTCCGTTCCACCCCTCACGAACCCCGAAGGGAACGATCATCGAGAACCAGCACGGCTTGGCTAAGGGGTCTGTCGTCGGTTCCCGTCGCAAATCCCAGTCAAGCAGTCAGCGTTCCGAGTTCTTTTCAGGCTCGTAGTAGCTGCTGTTGACCCGAGACCGCTAAGGGCAGTCCTTGTCAAACCAGTCCTGTGGCCAGCCCTTTCGCATGTCCGTCCCACCCCTCACGAACCCCGAAGGGATCGGTCATCGAGAACCAGTACGGCTTAGGTCAGGGGGCAGTCGTTAGTTGGCCACCTGTTCGCGTGTCCGCTCCACCCCTCACGAACCCCGGGGTTCGATCATCGAGAACCAGAACGGCTTGGCTACTAAGGGGCCGTCGGTGCCCGTCGCAAATCCCTGACACAAGCAGTCAGCGTTCCGAGTTCTTTTCAGTCTCGTAGTAGCTGCCGTTGGCCAGGGACCGCTAAGGGCAGTCCTTGTCCTTTAGGCCTGGCGCATTACCAAATCCACCCCTACAGGCAGCAGGAAGTTGGCCAGGGCCTAATAGTACTCAGGCTAACCTGAATACTGCTTGCATTTTCCATCCCCCCTGGCCCTTATAACTATGAAATTATTCCCGTACCCTGTAAGTTGCCCCAAAGTTCGCCCATAAATCGCCCCCAGTTTATTGAATGTGCCCAAAACCCATGGTCCCGCACCCAGTAGTAATATCGGAATAATCAATTTTAATATAAATACAAAAATATTCAACTCGCGTTATGGAAAGTTGAAATACCGCGAACAAAAAGTTCGTCGATACTGTAGATTTCCATACCTGCATGATTCCGGAGAGGTTGAGTTTAGTTTGGAATTTCTTCTGACCTGCAAATATGTCCTTGGCTAAGTCCTTGTCAATAAAGGTGCATGTAACACCTGAATCAAGGAGGGCGTTAATAAATAAACTCTTACCTTGTCCATGTATCCTGAGCTGCACCACTCGTACGCCGCTTGATGGTTGCGAGACCTTCCATGAGAGATGTTTATCCGGAATGGATAGTTGGATTTCCTCTCCATCGGTTGTCGCCTCGTGGGTAAGGGCTCGGTATACGGTCGTGTTGATCATATAGCAGGATTCGTTTTCATCGGAAAACTCGTCTGTATAGAATCCTTCCATCTCCAAACTCTGGTCAGTGTCATTCACGTCGCCGAATTGGACGTGCAACTCGGGTTCACTCACCTTGTCAAACTCGCTATGTAATAACGAGTGATGTTTAGCTCCACACTTAGCATACCTAGCGTCTGAATAGCAAGTTTTCCTCTGATGTCCTCTCCTCAGACAATTGTAACATAACCTCTTATCCCATGTTACACTACGCCTGTCCATGAGGTCTTTCTTCAAGAATTCCTCACACTTACTTAAATGATGAGGCCCTTCACATGACACACACTTAGGCTTAAGATTAGTTACCTTTGGTTGGACTGTGTTCTGCACATGAGTTCTTTCTTCGGGCTTCTTACTATGAATCCTCTTAGGTGACGTTGGAGGAGTCTTAAGTTGTTATCTTTACTCCCATTTTGTTTGACTCTTATACTCAGTATAACATACAGGAGTTACTCTTTTCCTAGCGATTGGTTTCTCGCTTACTTTGGTCTTAGGAGTTTTCTCCCTAGACTGTTTAATTAGCTGTAATCTTGCCTCTCCTGTTAGGAAATACATAAGGTCCGCCATTGTAGGATCTCTCTTATGCTGGTCCTCCAAGTATAGCACCTTTTTGTCATAACGAGTACCTACTCTGCCCTTTGGCAAAGATGCCACTACAGCTCCTACCACTATAGAACTTTGGTACTCATGAGATTTACCTAACCATTCTAACTGTCTACAGATCTCCTGAACCTCATCGGAAAACTCTATAATTCCATTGCTAGGGAATTTCCTGGGCGATACTAATTTTGCATACAAGTATCTAGCCTCATCGCCCATATCTTTGTCTCCCGCCAAAAATTTACTTCTCTCCTATTGGCCAATCTCTTGCTGACACTATTCCTACCTCTCCTCGCCGCCCCACTTGCCATATAACAAACACCCCGTCCCAACTCGTTTTCATTAATTGAAACCACCCCTGTTGAAGTTGAATTTAATTTACTACAGCTAGATCCTCACACGTCTTCCAATGACGCTTTTCCAACGCAATTACTTACTCTGGCCGCCAAACCTTTATCCTCAGTTACTTATTTAACCTATCTATTTCCCACGGTTTTTTCCCCTATTCTTTAAAATTGGCTAAAGTTATCCCTGTTTTTAAATCAGGAAACAACTCTGATTTAAATAACTACCGCCCGATCTCGCTCCTGCCTATCCTTAGCAAAATATTTGAAAAAATAATTAACTCCTACCTCCAAAAATTTTCAATCCTCTCCGCATTCCAATTCGTTTTCCGCCTGAAGACATCCACATCCCAGGCTCTACTATCTGTCGTTGAAAAGTTACATGAATCCCTTGACGAAAAAAACTTATCTTGCATTATATATATATCGATTTAAAAAAAGCCTTCGACACCATAAACCATGATATCCTTCTCCAAAAACTCGCTTGCTACGGTATCCGGGGCACACCACTCCAACTATTCTCCAGCTACATATCTTCTCGTTACCAACAAGTTTGCATTGGTGACCAAACCTCTTCCTACCTCCCCATTCAGACCGGAGTACCGCAGGGTGCTACACTATCCCCTATCCTATTCCTCCTATATATGAATGATCTCCCTGACTGTACTAGACTTTTTGCTACTCTCTTTGCTGACGACACCACCTTATATGCTATGGATACTAACCTACTACGACTTGCTGACTTTGTTAACTCTGAACTCGATACACTCTCTGATTGGCTGTCAGACAACAAACTTTCTCTAAACCTAACTAAAACCGAATTTACCTTCATATCTAACAGACGATTTAACCCTCTTGACTTCCCAATCCAAATTCATAGTAAACCCATCTCTTTTAAAACTTCAACTAAATTTTTAGGTATCTTTGTCGACAATAATCTATCTTGGAAATCCCATATAAACTCTATAATTAAGAAAATCGCGAAAACTGGTGGCTTATTATATAAACTTCGTCATATATTTCCTCTAAACATTCTATGCAATCTTTACTTCTCCCTAATCCATCCTTATTTACTATATGACATTTTAATTTGGGGTAATACCCATCACTCCTCTCTCAAACCTTTACGAACCAAAATTAACAAAATTATCCGATGCATCACATTTTCTCACTACCGATCATCATCAAACACTATCTATAAATCGTTATCCATCTTACCTCTCCAGCTACTCTACAATCACCAAACAGCTACACTTATGTACGATATTATCAACAATACAATTCCCACCACTTCACCCATAGGTAAAATTTTCAAAAAAATATCCCACGGCTACTCCACTCGCTTGGCTACCACCTCTGGTTTCATAGTTCCCAAAGTCCGAACGTTCTATTCGCTTCCAGGGCCCATCCATCTGGAACTCGATCCCCGCTGACATCAAGTTCAAGAAAACAAAGCAAACCTTCTCTAAGTCCTACAAAATGCATCTTTTAAATTCCCTATCTACTTCCAAAAATTAAATTTTTTTTCTTTTTTTTAATTGTTTTTAAAATTACAACGTCCTGCAAAAAGATAAGTAACTGTCCACCTCGGTGGTTTTTAAATAGCTACAATCTATTGGCCACAAACATTAGTCATTAAAAAAAAAAAAAAGCAACTATAAATAATTGAGTAACAAAACGCACCCCCCCCCCCCCCCCCCCCCCCCGCTTACGACCTAGGCTCCACTAGCTCCGCTATATTACCTGGGTCTTTGCCATTAACTATTTAATATTTAACTATTTATTATACAGTATATCTGAATATAGGCCTACCGGTAAGTATTACTATAGATACTATTACAGTATTAGTCCATAATTATTGGATTTAATACAGTACATAAAATTTATACAATATTGTTTCTGGCTGCACCACCTCGACCACGACCCCTCGCTGCGCCACCCCGAGCCCCAACGGTCAGACAGTCGCTCCTGGACCGCGACCTGGGGGACCATGCCGCTCCCCAGCTGCGCCACCTCGATCGTGGCCCCTCACTTCGTCACCCTGAGCCCCAACAGCCGCTCCCAGACCGCCACCTGGGGGACCATGCCGCTCCCCAGCTGCGCCACCTCGACCGTGGCCCCTCACTTCGTCGCCTTGAGCCCCAACAGCCGCTCCCGGACCGCCATACCTGGGGGACCATGCCACTCCCCAGCTGCGCCACCTCAACCGTGGCCCCTCACTTCGTCGCCCTGAGCTCCAATTAACGGCCGCTCCCGGACCGCCACCTGGGGGACCATGCCGCTCCCCAGCTGCGCCACCTCGACCGCGGCCCCTCACTTCGTCGCCCTGAGCCCCAACGGCCGCTTCTGGACTGCCACCTGGAGGACCATGCCTTTCCGGGCTTCACCCACCCAACAATGTACCACCCTCCGGCATCGTTTATGTGGCTAACGCTTAGGTGGACGAAGTCCTCCATCTCGTCGACGATGTCGATCTCCATATCCGTAAGAGATGTACGCAACGTCTCTGTCGTAACAAAGAGAGAACTGAATCTCCTCAACTTGAAAGGGGCAACCTTGAAGTCCTGGATACCGGTGGAAGTTACCTCCAGGGCGAAGACCCAGTTCGAAGTGGCTGCCGTGGATAGGCAGGAGCACGAAACTCCAGTCCTGGAGTCGCACAGAGGCCCCGTGCACACGGGGTCATCGTAATAGACGACGTCACCGCGAAGGCAACCATCCCGCAGTGGACGAAGGATGGAGGGAGATGGAATTCCCTTCTCTCTTCGAAACCTCCTCAACGGGGATGACGACATCTTTGGTTGATATCACGGGCAAGGAACTCTCCCCCTCGAACCGCGGGTTTATTATTGCAATATACCCGCCAACACTCACGTCCCGCAGAAACGCGAGGATAGACCCGACCTCCGCCACCGTTTGAAGAACCAGCGCAAAAAGTTTGCCAGTCTCGACACATCTGTAAAGAAAATATTTCAATGTGTTAATATTTGTAGTTAATTATTTCATTTTTGCTTAATTTCAAGATCCCCGTTTAAGTAAAAAAACCGCTAATTTATATTACGAATCCAATATGTTTTAGTACTGTGGCAGTCTGGCAGCATTACAATGGTGTGATTGTGGCGCAGATTGACCGCAAGTAAAAAATGTTATCTGCAGGGCAAATTTATTGTAAGTGAAATAAAGCGCTGTTTATTGTTTTGGTTAGGGGACAATGTATCTGTAACCTACTGCTTTCCCTGAATGTTCTAAATTAAATACATTTTGTAGACACACTAAACACATTTGATATTTGCGGTCATTTTGCGCCATTAACTCTTAAATAGTTTGATAATATTATGAAGAACGCTATGATGTCCGCTGTTACGTTTCACTTTGCGATTTACGCCCAATTAGTGTCAATAGAATTTACCGTAACGAACTGAGCGCTATAAAATATAAAAATAATGGGGATTAAATACATTTAGATTTAAGTTCACCAAATTTACTAGACATAAAAGTCTATTCTATTCACAATATTTTATTGTCAAAAATTATTATAAAATATCTTTCTATTTTATTATATGCCAACGCTAACAAAATCCCTATCTCCTAATATCTAAAAAATTACTAACCATTGCACGGCCTCAAAAATTATTTTGATTTAATTTTATATATTGTTTTTTTGCGAGTAATTTTGTATCGCATCCGATACAGGAAATGAAATGAAATTAAGAACCTGGAGGAAGATATTGAACTTGGACATACATATTCGCTACAAGAGTTCTTAGACGAATGCTTTCAAAGACAAGCGGAGGAGAATCAGCTCGAGGAGAAACATATCGAAATGGACGAGAGAGAAGAAGCAGCTTTAGCCCAACCTGAAGCTCAAATCCTTATGAATGATCTCTATTCCAAAACCACCATTCATCCTTTGATGGTTCCTCATTTCGGAGATCAACTCTTCGCGACAACACAACCTCAACCGGTTGATATCAACTTAAGAGCTTGAGATCTTATCGCTGACGCTCCTATGTTACAACGTCCGCCGATCGAAGCTGCTCATCTTGAAGGTTTACTCATTGAACCTCTGGACAATCGAGCGGATCTTGTCCGTCGTATGGTACACGAGGTTAACATACGCTCTAGACCTTTACAGAACTCATTTTACGGGATCAAAGATCATCCCTATTATGTCCATTTGACTCAATATTACATGGTGAAACCCGAAGATCATACACATAGTTTAAAGTTTCTACCATTGATAAATCCCCTCGATCTTGTTGAACTCGAACAACTACAAAAACATTTAGATCAATTGGTTAAAGTAAACTCATTTAGAAAACCTTATAATGTTCCAAGAATAGAAAATGACGTAATACCTCCATATAATCTCGATGGATTTATTAAAACTCGATTAGTCCATTGGAATTTATATGTATTGTCTGAGGAAGAAGGAATGCGTTGAGTTATTCATAATGAACTGAATTACAACAAGTTCATAGACGACCATATGAATATAAAGCCAGGGAACGCGAATTAGAGAGAACAATTAAAACTGAGAAAATTTCTCACTACACACGGTCAACCTACCACTATCGTGCAGACAACCCATCAAGGACCAGTACGAGCTGCCGTCCTGAAACGAGCCCTAAAGGTTGTCCAATCCCGATCCACCGATGTCAACATCGATCAACCGGGTACCTCGACCGGCGGATACACCGACCGTAATCCAAACCCTTCCGATGCAATTCATTTTACGCAATGCGCTAAATACTCTAAAAAGCTTAGAATTGTGCAACTACGCGTCTGTCAAGAAACACAGGGAGTTGGGATGACGAAATCTACCAGCTGTTTCTTTGTGTGAGAAATGTTCCCTTGTTGACATATTTCAGCCAATCAGAGCAATCTCCCCTGCCCTGTTAATAGCGGCCTACGGAAAATGACGCATGCGGCACTTTTTCCAAGAATCCTACCTCATTCAGGATTCATTCTGAAGTTCTGACGTTTCAGACATTTCCCAAAAAGATCAGAGGCTAGAGTCATAAGAACGCAAATCTATTAACGCATCATACATACCATTGCATATTTCATACGCATATCATACCAGTCACATTGCATATCACACTGTATACTGACTCTTTTTCACCGCACTGCTTTAATATACTGCTTTATATTGTTGTTAATTGCTGTTTATATTAATGGATGTTATATTTGGAGAATACTGATAAATAATCGTAAACCCCTCAACTTTCTTAATTACTGAGGTAAGCAGAAGGGTGTACCGGTAGCAATTGCGACTCAAATTATAGTGGTTTTGTGTGAATTAAATGCTATTTCATAATCCCTACGTATGTCAGTTGCAATCCTCCTTATATATGATCAAAATCAGTGACGGTCGGCAAATCAGTGTGCATTAGTGTGAAGGTTAATAAAGCATTCCTAAAGAATGCGCGATTTGCGACACACTATAGCCTCCAGTTGTGATTAGTGTAAGTCATAAAACTCTGTTTGATACTTAAGCGCCACGTCCCAAAGGAACTGTTAACAGGTTAATATTTCCCCGAAAGTAAATATAGTTGTCGGAGATTATATATAGTAGCGATCAATCGAATAGTACAAAGTAGCCTACTGCAATAACTTTTTCTAGAACCGAATCCAGTCTCCCACACCGTGGGTCATACGCCGAGCATAGACTGGTTTCAACTGATGTCAATTGGCAAGGGCAATAGTCGATTTAATTAACTTAAATTAGCAGGTTAAACTGTTAAAGGTCTAAAAATAGATATGGAATACTGGAATAAAGGTAACCTGAACTTTTTCGAAGTTAGCAATATTCCCATTCGCAATATTCCATTCTCATTGACTTTGTGTTAAATAGGAATAACGTGATTGGTTGCTGCTTAGTAGCAGCTTTCTACAACCGCATCACATGTTTTATACAAAATATAATAATATTAACTGGAAATGCCATGATCTAAGCAACAACCAGTATTTCTGTATTTACCATCATACCTGTCTGCCTGTACCAGTGCGCAGTGGCAGTACAGCAGTAGTGGTCAGCCGGTACCGGTACATATTGTCAACGTCAAGTATACATCAGTCTGTCAGTACAATGCAGCAATGATACAGACATGCTGATATACTGATACAGGCAAGGCGACTTCGTTTACCGGTACGCAGTGCTGCATTCGGCAGTGCAGCATTACCGGCTGTTCTCGGTACTAAACTGCTAAACTGACAGCTGACAAAGGAATTAAATATCGTCCTACGGTAACTCTTAATACTGTAATATCATAAATAATATCATCTGATAACAGGATAGGCCTAATCTGATAATGCTGTAATGCTGCAATGATGGAAACCAGATCCTACTGCTGAACTGCCAAATGACAGAATGATGAATGAGTCTAAAGCTAAAGAGGACAATGTGACTAATAAAAAGCGAAGGACACCATTGAAAAGTCCATCACTGACGCTAGATGGCACACGCCCTGGCTGTCCATTACGTCTAAAGGTTAGATTTTATAATATCTGAATATAGCAGTATAGGGCCTAATACTGTAATAATAATAATAGGCCTACTTTCTTTTATTTCCATAACCCAAATATATATACCCCTACTGCCCTAGGCCTATATAATATTTAGGCCCTATATGCAGATATATATATATAATAGCCCTACTGTCTGTGAGTCTCTGACTAATAAGTAATATAAACAAATAACTGGCAGACTGGATAAATGATGAAAGGCAAAAGGAGGAAGCACCGTCAGACCGTACAACAGTACAACCGTACGACCCTGGGCAATCACGAATCAGGTAATGTCACAAATCAGCAAATCCGTACCCTTGGATATAATTTTTTTGCTCGAAATCAGGTCTTTCTGGGAAAAGACTCAGACTTTTTTTTTCAAAATTCAGTTACTAGCCGGTCTCCGTGGGAAAACACTGATATTTTCGGGAATTTTACGAATTCGGGAAAAAAACTAGAATTCGGGAAAATAATTAAAATTTTTTTTTTAAAACTAGCCCTATGTTATATTTTTTTACAGGCATAACAGCATAAGGGGCATTAGAGGCTTTTCTAACCAAAACAATGAACGATATTTAACCATTAATGATTAAAACAACAGGTCAGGGTGTCTATATATTGTAGTGAAATACTTTAAATACCGGTACTACTAGTAATAAAATACTACTGAGGAAAATACTTTAGAATAGAAAATACATTAGACATTTGGAATAAAGTAAAATTCAGAAAAAAACAAAAATCAATGATTATGTTTCGTGCTGCGCGAAGCGGAAAAAGATGACATTGAAATTTTTTTGTTTTAAGTTGGTCACTATAGGTTGAAAAATGACTGTTAAATGTTTTGGAGCGTTCCCACAAGATTTGGCGAGGGGGGAACGGTTTGAAAAATAGTAAAATTCAGAAAAAAAACAAAAATCAATGATTATGTTTCGTGCTGCGCGAAGCGGAAAAAGCTGACATATTGAAATTTTTTTTTTTAAGTTGGTCACTATAGGTTGAAAAATGACTGTTAAATGTTTTGGAGCGTTCCCACGAGATTTGGCGAGGGGGGAACGGTTTGGAAAAAGTAAAATTCAGAAAAAACCAAAAATCAATAATTATGTTTCGTGCTGAGCGAATCGGAAAAATATGACATATTTAAATTTTTGTTTTAAGTTGGTCACTAGGCTATAGGTTGAAAAATGACTGTTAAATAGTAGGCGACATTGGCCCCAAGAAATGTTCATGGAAGTTTACCATCCATGCTGGAACTCAGGTACCGGGAATGATTTGGCGAATAGTTGACTGGCTGGAAGCCATCAAAATAAACAAAATATAAATAGTGTGGTGTGGTATATCTAATATAATCATTGCTAAATTTAATTGATCTTAACATAAGGTGGTTTTATAGTTTTGGTACAAAATCATTTCTTTGTTTTTTTGTTATTGAAAGTTTAGCAAGCTTAACATTGGGGGGAGTTTGTAACGAAAGAAATGATGATATATATAACAAAGTAATTTTATCCTCTCTCAAAACGTTGTAAAAAGACCTTAAGGCTCGCCCCTTTCAATATAACGACTTTAGAGTCAATATTAATAATATAAGTAGGAAATCGAAGTAAGCCTTAAGTTAGTTAAGTTAAGTAAGCCTAAGTTAAGTAAGCCTAAGTTATATATATATATATGTTTATTGACTAATATCCGACAAAAGACATTATTATCATTAAATATTTGACATATTATGAAATATAAACTTAGTGAAACTAAATAACTTTAGATCTAAAATTAGTCCCTTCAAATTAGTAACTTGAAAATGTCCCAGTTATTGTCTCGAGTTAGTGTCTTTGCAGTTCTTTGAAAATCTCAGAAATTATTTTGACGATTCTTTCCCCGTTGTTTAATAACATAAATTCTGCTACCGTGGAGTAGGATTTTCCCCCCAATATATCTTTCGTCAGTGAACAACCCGATAACACGTGTAATTCGTTCTGTACCGACGATCCATCACATTTGCAGACTCGTTCTTCTCTAGGAACACGTGTCCACCTTCCTGTCTCTACCCTTAAGCGATGCGCGCTTAAACGAAATCTCGTAAAATTGATCCTGTTCTGCTCGTGTATGTACGGTTTCTGCTGATTATATACCTTGTGGATAGTTAGATTAGGGTTTATTTCCAGGTAAGTTGCCAATTTAGTGTGCATATGTGCAGTATCTTTAATTCTACTCTTTAAACCATTAATATTTCTAGCTATTATATTACCTTCCGTCAGTTCTAACTTATTTAGATATTTAAAAGCGCGGGTGTTCCCTGTTTTTGCCAGATGATACGCGATGTGTGCAGGATCTTCTCGGTGCCACGATTTCTTGAGTCTTCGGATAGAGTTTCTAATATTATTGTCGATGACGGATCCTACCTCGGCCATACCAATCTCTGTATAGCACAGCACATTCGGTGTTGTTGTTTTAACGCCTAAAAGTATTTTTATCAGTTTACTATATATCTTTTCAATTTCCTTTCTCCCCGTATTGCTAACCAGGTATCGCTGGAATACAGTATCGCTGCCGTTACAGCACAGTCAAGCACCTTTTTCTTTAGACAGAAAGGCATATTTGGATTGTTGGCACAAAATGCTGCAAACTTGGCTACCTGTTTTTTACTTTCACCTGCGTGTAAATTTATCACTGATTCTATTCTACCATCCTGTGTGAAGAAACCACCCAGGTAAACATATTTATCTGTATTAATTATTTGTACACTTCCGCATAACAATGGTTGTTTATCAGCTATAAATCCATTTATAACCATGAACTTACTCTTCTTTTCATTGATTACCATATTATGTGACCTACAGAATTTATCTAAAATATTTAGCTTTTCTATACAACTCTCTCGGTTCTCAGCTAAAATAGCAGTATCGTCCATGAACAGGAGAAGATGCAAGGCTCCTAGGTATGTGTTAGTAGATGTTAGTGAATCAAACATGGCGACTAGGACATCAATGTAAAGAGTGAATATAAATAAACTTGATGGCGCTCCTTGACGCAAACCGCTGTCGACACGAATATCAATTGATCTAAGGTTTAAAAACGTCGTCCTATATATTGCTTTTATTGCGTTAATCATATTAAATCCACAACCGAGAAAAAGTAACTTGGATATAAGAGTAGACCTAGAGACTCTATCATAGGCTTTACTGAAGTCGATGAAGATGATGAATAGTTTTTTGTTCTTGGTGTAAGCATAATCGACAACCAAGCGTAGAGCAAGTATCTGTTCATAACATGATCTCCCTTTTTGACCGCCCGCTTGAGCTCTTCACTGTTTGTACCATCTCACTAGTCTGTTCGCTAAAACGTAGTCATAAATCTTTGCTAGAGAGTCCATAATCGTGATTCCACGGTAATTGTTACAGTTAAAACGATCACCTGTTTTATACAAAATACTTAATAAGCTGTATGCCCAAACTGCCGGTAAGCATCCGAATATGAATATCGCATTCAATATAAATGTAATCAATACCACAATATTCACTGGTAGATCCTTCCAAAGAGGTGATGAAATTCCTAGCGCTGCCTTGTTCGCTTTTATTGAGTTTATCGCCTCGTCCACTTCCTGTGGTTGTATCGGGTCATCCAGGAGTGGTATAACTGGAGCCTATAAAAAAATATAACTATACAGCTGTAATCCCCATGCAACATTCCATTATAGTTTTTAATTAGTTCAAGTGATTTGGGGTGTAAACGTTACGCCGACAGCAGAAAGCCGACAGCAGAAAGCCGACAACCGATAGCAGAAAGCCGACAACCGACAGCAGAAAGCCGACAGCAGACAACCGACGGTTGTCACCGCGTTTTTAAACGCTTGTAGCTAAAGATTGAAAGCAAAAATAAAAATTCTGGTTCACCCAGTAAGAGGTCGGGAAATGAAACTATCCCTGTTTCAAATTTCATGAAATCTCATTAAGATTTGTAGAAAATTTAGGGGGGCGGTTGGGGGGGGGGGGGGGGTGTCACTGAATTACGACACTATATTCCGGGACATACATGGTATACTGTGTGACATTTTTTTTTTACATTGCTACCCTTATTACCGGTATGCAGTACAATTTAATGCAATACGTTCAATGTGTAGTCCCATAAGGGCCCAATTAGAAAGTTAACGTCATTGGCGGGTTGTGGTGTTTTAGTATCCATAGTAACAGGAGCATGTTACAAGCAAAGTAATACAATGCTTAATCGTGCCAGCCTGTTTCGTTAGGCAGCTAGTGAGTGCTATTAAGTAAATTGATCTTTCAATTATATTGGAAGTGTAAAGAAGGTTACTTACTAATATCACTGCTATATTACGGATAGCCAGTAATCGTCAAGCAACATGACCTTCCAATCAACTCTGACATGCTAACACTGCTGTCTTATGGATAGTCAGTATTCTTCAATGGTAGTGTATTTAATAATCTTATTTCGGTGTTAAAGATAGTTCATTAACTTAAATAATGTACGCTTAATTTATTTTATAAGTATAGAGTTTAATGCCCATCTGAAGAATACCAGGATTTCACTTTTCGGTCGACTTTGACGTTGTCGGCTGTCGGTTGTCGGCTGTCGGCGTAACGTTTACACCCAGTGATTTGCTTTAATAAATGTGTCTATAATTGATCTAAACGTAATTAAAGCGGCACAATTATTGAGTACAAATTTAATCCTTCCCATTATTGGTCTACATAGTCTCTGCGGGGGTGTAGAGCTGCTAGCTGGCTGGGAGATGTTGGTGTAGCCTTACCAGAGGGGAATTGTACTGTAATAGGCAGCCAGTAGTATTGCTATAGCAACCCAGACATAACTCCAACCACACTGCCTGTATTTCAATTCCTATTGACTCTATACTATAACTGTTGTATTACTTACTATCTCAGGTGACAGAAGATATAATGACATAAATACTCATGGCTGTTGTAGGCTTATATCTGAAATAGTTTATTCCGCAATATGTTTGTCTGGTTATTTTTTAATTGAATTTTGGCAAAGTGGTAAAAGGAATGTTCTTAAAAATAATATTATTATTTTATATGTAACCTAGGAAATTAGCTACATATCTTCGCTGCAGCTTTAAGAGTGTACAAGAGTGTACAAGCCCGCCTCAGCTATTTTTCAACGAAATTCAGGTTGTGCTTCATATTTGGAATCCTTGCATGGCCAGCTTTCTAGCAGCACCAAGTAACAGCTATAAGGTAGAAGAATAACTGCGGTGTAACTGATGTAATATCGCCTGAGACACTTTTTTTAAACGCTTGTAGCTAAAGATTGAAAGCAAAAATAAAAATTCTGGCTCAACCAGTCAGTGGTTGGGAGGTGAAACTATCTCTGTTTAAAATTTCATGCAATCTCATTAAGATTTGTAGAAAAATTAGGGGGGGAGGGGGGTGGGGGGTGTCACTGAGTTACGACACTATATTCTGGGATATGGTGTATATTGTTATATTCCAAAGTTGAGCCAAAGTTACACGACTAGATCTAATATTTAATAATTCAGCACATTTCAGCATTTACACATGACCTAACAACATGTTAGGTCTGGTACAGTAGTAGTACAGCAGAACATCTGGTACACGAACATGTTATTTCGGGTATATTAGCCGCAGGGGGAGGGGCGTCTGCGGATCGACTCCAAAACGAAGATTTATGATGACTTGCAAGTGGCCACTACAACCACATGGTTATTACTGCTGTACTGTGGATTAATTGATTGTAACACTTCATCTAACAACATGTTAGGTATGGTACAGTACACATCTGTCATATGGCTGGCTTACTAATATTTATATTACACAGCTCTTCACATCAATGTAGGAGTAGGGTATATTATATTAACACATATACATGTTATGTTGGTATGGGGGGCGGGGGGGGGGGGGGGGGGTGGTAATTCATCATACAGCATCTGATTTATTCACAGGTTAGGTCTTAGGTCGGTACAGTAAAGCTGTAGAATTTTAAAACAACAACTGATTTACATTTTACAATTCCCCCCCCCCCCTTAAAATGTTTAAAAGAATAATCCCAACGGTGAAAGTTTTTATTCCATCGGTAGTGAGTGTTAATTTTTCGAGTTACATCCATAAAAACAATAGAAACATACCCCTTCTTTCACGTCGTGGCCCGTGGGTGCCTTCTGGGTCTCCTGCTATTTTAGAGTTGAATTTATATACAACTTAATTAAAAGTTGAGTTTTAAAAAAAGTTTTATATTTTAACTCAGTTTAAATTTGAACTTCTCGTTCGCCCCGACTGTCCGGACTCAGAATAATATGACGGCCCCTGCCCCCATGACACTAATATTAACGTGTCCAAATTTTAAGGGCATGCTCATTTCAATTTTAATATTCCATACATATACACACCCAGGTGCCTTATAAGCTTGCTGGCTTGTTGGTATCACTCAGCTAGGGGAGGGGGTGGCTTCTTTTAAAGTACCGGTACTCATTGTTATAATTGTTAAACTTTTAATTGTTAATTGTGAGTAATTAAATATGATATATCAAAGTTAAAGTTAGTTTTACAATAATATTAATATTACTGTTACCTATCATTTGATTTAGTAATTAATCCATGGGAAAATGTCAATCTTAAAAAACTAATATCATATCATTTATATAATATTTATGTAATGATTTTAATACCGGTATGTAAACTTATGCTTCTGTGGGATGACTAACATTCTCGACCGATGAGTCTGTAAAGCATCTTGTATAGTTTTGAATTTTTGCTTCATCATTTTTGATTTATCAGAAATAGACTCCCAAACTCTGCTATAAATAAATATGACTCATAAATTAAGTAGTTAAAAATATTTATTTTAGACTGTCGGTGGACAAGCCAGTGACGTTGGCTCTCTCCTGCAGACGACTATGCGACAGCTGTCCACTAACAACGAACTCGGTGGTATATGTGACACTCGAGAAAAATCAGTGTTCGATGTGCTGGGAAAGAAACAAGTGGAATCATACGGACAAATCAAAGTTAAATTATTCAATTCCACGAAGCCGATTGTAGAAGATCTTGGTATTCTTCCTGTTGTACATAACCTTGACGATAAAGTAAATGGGGATTCACTGTCCCGAATTACAAATTTATCTGAAAAATCCGGTAATTTGACAGATAATTTGACAACTTATAACTTTGCAACAGATGCAGTTTCTCCTTTTGCTGGTTGTAGATTAGACTCAAAGTCTGACCTAAATTTTTCCCCTGACACTGAAGCGGTCACTAATTGCAATGACCCAATCCCTTGTCCACTTGACACAGCCTCGTGTGCCACTGACCCAGTCCCTTGTCCCACAGACCCAGCCCCTTGTCCCACTGACCCAGCCCCTTGTCCAACTAACACAGCCCCTTGTCCTACTGACCCATTCCCTTGTCCCACCGACCCAGTCCCTTGTCCCGCTGACCCAGCCCCTTGTCCCACCGACCCAGCCCCTTGTCCCACCGACACAGCCCCTTGTTCCACCGACACAGCCCCTTGTCCCACTGACCCAGTCCCTTGTCCCACAGACCCAGCCCCTTGTCCCACTGACCCAGCCCCTTGTCCCATCGACCCAGCCCCTTGTCCCATCGACCCAGCCCCTTGTCCCATCGACCCAGCCCTTTGTCCCACCGACACAGCCCCTTGTCCCACCGACCCAGCCCTTTGTTCCACCGACACAGCCCCTTGTCCCACCGACCCAGCCCTTTGTCCCACCGACACAGCCCCTTCTCCCACCGACACAGCCCCTTGTCCCACTGACCCAGTCCATTGTACAACTGGACCAATCCCTTGTCCCATCGACCCAGCTCCCTACATTAGGTCTGCCGATCTCTGCCTCGACGAACTATCCAATGACTATAACGATCGCCACTCCAACCTCCAGTACAAAGGTCGTCGGATTCGTTGGATAGAAAGCGAAAGCGATTCGAGTCCGTCGAAGGAGCCAGCAGATGTTGGCATCTACAGATCTATAACGGAGGTGCTGGGGGCACCAGCTGCTACACAACCGGAGGTGCTGGGGGCACCAGCTGCTACACAACCGGAGGTGCTGGGGCCACCAGCTGCTACACAACCGGTGGTGCTGGGGGCACCAGAATCCATCCAACCGCCTCCCCCAGTGAAGTCTAAGAGACGTCGGTCGGACGAAGCGGTGAGGCCAAGCAGAGCGAAACGGTCCCGTACAGCAGGGGTTACGAAGGACAGCAACGGGGTTACTAAGGACTACAATGTGGTTGCCATGGGTACCATAGCGATTTCCTCGAGCGAACCCGATCTGTCCGACGGCGATCCAAACAGACGCCGATCCAGTCGGCTGCGCTGCCGCCCCCATGTCAGTTACACCGGTAAACAAGACAACCGTCACCCCCGGAGATCCCCGCCCAGACGCCCCACCCTCTCCTCTGACTCGGATTCCGCTGCCGAGGAACCCCGCATCGTCGCTAGGAAACGCTTGCGGTCTAGAACATCGGCGACGTGGAAGGAAACTGACAACGAATGTAACCATAGCGACGAGTCTGGCAACATCGCTCCAATATTCCGTCGACAGCGTCCCGTTGTTGAACCAGCTAGCGCCCCTAAGCGGGACCTTAAGGAACTACTTGCGAGCTTCCCGGATCCTTTCAAAACCTCGTCTAGAGTCCCTTCAGGGTCCGCTGCCCCCACCGGGACTGGGGGGCTCCCCTATTGGCCATTCCCGACCCCAAACAGCACCCCTAACAGGCCCTCCCCCACCCCGGAGGCCAGCCAACCTATAAGTTACAATGTTATCGAGGAGTTCCCAAGGTTGGAAGCCTCCGTGAGTTACAGCGGGAGCGAATATGTCGGTTTATTGAAACTCGAGCCGAGCGGAGCCGATGGGGTCCTTAATCTGAGTGCCGAAACCGGTGGAGAGAAGAAATGTTTATCGGAGAGTCTACGGGAGATTCAGAGTCGGTATACTGGGATCGGAGTTACGCAACTGTATGAGCATTACATCGACGTGCTTAAGGTAAACTGTACGGAGGGATCATCAGAGGTCAACGGAGGTTGGTCCGATTCGGTGGAGGACCGACAGTTTACCGACGTGTTCCAACCGCGGTCACTACGGCAACTAGTTGGTTTCCCGGGTAACAGGGCGGGGGCCTTGCTTCATTGGTTGGAAGAGTGGAAGAGGGCGTGTGGAGGCGACGTAGAGAGGCTAAGCGAGAAGATCCGACCGAAGCGACGCGTTCGGTTGGCGAGTGAGTCGAGCGAAAGTGAGGGGGAGGAGGGAGTAGCGGGGGTTGCCGTGGTGAGCGGCAGCTCGGGGATTGGGAAGACCGCGGCGGTCTACGCCTGCGCCAATCAGCTGGGGTTCAACGTTCTGGAACTCAATGAGAGTTCCTGTCGAAATGGCCGCCTCCTACTGGCTCAACTACAGGAGGCGACCCAGTCGCATGCGATGGTACCGGGGGCAAATGTCGCGTCAACATCTCCCAGAAAGAATCCCCACCCCTCAACTCCTCCCAGAAAGAATCCCCACCACTCAACTCCTCCCAGAAAGTATCCCCTCCCCTCAACTCCTCAGAAGAAACCTGCCAGAGGAATAGCGTCATTCTTCCAACCAGCTTTAATCTCAAAAAATTTAATCACCGATGAAATTATTCAAATAGATGTCGAAAAAGAATTGTCCAAGCCAACGCAGAAATCACGTAAAACTGTCCAGGAATTAGCGACTGATGGAGCTACTCCAATTTCCGCTCGCGATCCCGTAACTGACGCCCTGACGCTGGTGCTGCTAGACAACGTCGATGTTGTATTCGACGATCTGGACAAAGGTTTCTGGTCGGCTGTAGAATACCTCGTCGCCATCAGCAAACGCCCCATCATTATGACGACTACCAGCCCCCGAGTAATTCCCGCGAACATTCCCTGCAAACACGTGGAAATACTAGCGGGTAATTCCCGCTCCTTGTTGGCCCATATTGAGTCAATGTCGCTAGCCGAAGGCCTCCCCCTCCACCATGCGGATGTGAGGTTAACCTTGGATATGATTGGCCAATACGATTCTAGAAAGGCATTTCTTCAGTACCAGTTCGCGTCTCAATCAGCTGGTCGCGTAGATCCAGCCAATAGGGGGCATTTCGAAGATTCTGGAATGTTGCAATCGTACTTAGGATCGACCAATGAAATCGAGGCGTTTCTTAATGAGTTTCATAACTTGGGTTGTAATCCCTTATTCGCTAATTTACGTGCAATAGATAACCTTAAAGGAGGTTTAAGTGTAAAGGAACTCGATTCCTTATGCGACGGTGTTAGTCTGTTGGATTACCGGGGTGTCTGTGTACCAGATGTCCTGAACCCGTGGTTCGGTGGTTGTATTTCCCACGGGGTTAGCCAATCGCGTGCGTGCTGCGACGCGTCCCCTCCCCATTGGTTGCTCACTCAGCAGTGCTCGATAGCCTCTCGGTACGCGGGCCTCGCATTCAGGGCAGTTCTGGAACGAGATCGCTCCGCACAGCTGGGACTAACCAACTTGGAAGTCAGACACCTTCCAATTAGTGCTCAGAGGTTAGTGGCTTTTATTTCGCAGTTTAAGTAAATCGAACTAACATTTCTTGCTGATCACTTTAATTTATCGTGTAGATGATTTCACTTCATTCAGGTGACCCATACTTAATGTTCATTCACACCACAAAGCATGAGATAAATTGAACACAGCAGCATCTTATCTGTTATATTATTTTTATTGGAGAAAATAATTATCGATAGTCTTAGAGGTATTGGCATAGCGCATAGGCCCATATGAAGTATACCAGACTTTCTGCTGATTTCACTTTCCAGTTTACCCCTACTGTATGTGAAGAATACCAGACTTTCTGCCGCTATATTTCACTTTGCAGTTACCCCCATGGGAAGAATACCAGGTTTTCACCAAAAACACAGGTTACAGAAGGGCTGAATATAACCAAAACAATAAACGAATTAGTATATGTACAGGTTATAAGACAGAAATAAGCGCTATAAAACACTTAATAAAGAAAAATTAAAAAAAATATAAAAGCTTCATATATAAAATTCCAATAAAAAGTCAACCGAAAAGTGAAATCCTGGTATTCTTCACATGGGCGTTAGCATAAATATTAGTAATAATTTAATGAATAATTTTATTGTCAATGGCAACGCAAAAATAATCCACACAAATTTACCCACATTCTCTCAAGTTTATCAGCCAGCTGTGTCCAAACTACTTCCTTAGTATGTGAGAGATTCTCATTAATCATGAGAGATACCCATAACACATATTCAATACTAATCACTCAAATCAGACTATAGAATATTGAATAGCACTGCAGATGTTTCACCTCTTCCAACAACCCCTTCCTTACTCATAGATTTTTGTGCAGAAGTAAATAATATCGAGCTTCCGTGGGTAGAAGGGGCTCTTCACTTAGGAAATTATTTCGACTTTAAATGTAATTTTTCCCACTATGTTCTACCTAAACTTGGTCGGTTCATTGGTAAGCTATTATTCGCGAATCCTGGCTGTATTGCACATATACAACGTTTATATTGTTTTGATATTTATGGTAAGTAGTTAGTCCCTGGAATATTTTTTCAGCAGATTTAAAACGTATTTTCTCCAGTTGGAATATTAATGTTAGGCTGCTATTTCAGTTACCGAGAAATAGTCATAGATATGTTATAAATAACATTGTAAATTTTTTGCATCCCAAAGTAGTTATTTGTAAGAATTTTATCTGTTTTGCAAAAAGTTTGCTTACGTCTACTCGTCCATGTATCCGCTTGTTGGCTAATTTGTCTCTTTTTGACTGTAGGACAACAACTAGTGGTGCTAATTACCGTAATATTCGTATTGGTGTGGTGGTATACTACTACTACTAGGTCGAGCGAACTCGGACAGTGGAAATGAGATCCTTCCAGGCTTCCCGATTCTCCATAGTTGTCGCAATTTCGTTTCTCCCAAGTACAGTATCCCTTTCAAGTTATGGCCGGTCGTCCACGACTACGCTTTCCATGAGTTGGTTGCCAGAGAAGTAGATCTGGTATGACCTCGTCTTTACTTCTCCAGCAGTGCCAACTGAATCTTAATCTGCGTTCACGGAGGGTGGTTGATACTAGGGATGCGACAGAGCTCCGGGCCAATTTTCTAGTTCCGGCTCTTGTTCCGGCTCCGGGCAAATCAACCCGGAGCTAATCCGGAGCTTATGTTGTTTAAATTCGAATTAAAATAATAAGTTTTTCTGATGTATGAATAATGTAAATATCATAATAATTAACATAATAAGTCATTAAGTAATTTACAGCTTGTTTTTTTAAGTTTCCTGATAACCTCCCACCCCCTTTGTGAAATTGTTTAAATGTTTGAACAAAAACATTGAAATGATTCAGTTAATTCAATTAATATTCTTCCCTAATTAAAATATCTTAAATACGTCACACTATCGTTTCGTTCCTCAGTCTAGAACACCCATTCCCGCGCCATCTTAATTGTTTGTTCAATGTAAATAGGTGATTGGTGTTGTTTTATGTCTGCATTTTTGAAAGTTTTTAATATTCTGTAATTAAACAAGACTTGCACTCAGTACTACGGTATTACCTGATGACGA
>JAUCBJ010007454.1:0-45000 GCA_032718475.1 Nemertoderma westbladi
AACTTCCACCGAACACACCGCTACTTGAACCACACTGATTCACATTCCACCGAACACACCGCTACTTGAACCACAGTGATTCACATTCCACCTAACACAGTAACACACCGCTACTTGAACCACACTGATTCACATTCCACCGAACACACCGCTACTTGAACCACAGTGATTCACATTCCATCGAACACAGTAACACACCGCTACTTGAACCACACTGATTCACATTTCACCGAACACACCGCTACTTGAACTTCCACCGAACACACCGCTACTTGAACCACACTGATTCACATTCCACCGAACACACCGCTACTTGAACCACAGTGATTCACATTCCACCTAACACACCGATACTTGAACCACAGTGATTCACATTCCATCGAACACACCGATACTTGAACCACAGTGATTCACATTCCATCGAACACAGTAACACACCGCTACTTGAACCGCACTGATTCACATTCCACCGAACACACCGCTACTTGAACCACAGTGATTCACATACCACCGAACACACCGCTACTTGAACCACAGTGATTCACATTCCACCGAACACACCGATACTTGAACCACAGTGATTCACATACCACCGAACACACCGCTACTTGAACCACACTGATTCACATTCCACCGAACACACCGATACTTGAACCACAGTGATTCACATTCCACCGAACACAGTAACACACCGTTACTTGAACCACAGTGATTCACATACCACCGAACACACCGCTACTTGAACCACAGTGATTCACATTCCACCGAACACACCGATACTTGAACCACAGTGATTCACATACCACCGAACACATCGATACTTGAACCACACTGATTCACATTCCATCGAACACAATAACACACCGTTACTTGAACCACAGTGATTCACATTCCACCGAACACACCGCTACTTGAACCACACTGATTCACATTCCACCGAACACACCGCTACTTGAACCACACTGATTCACATTCCACCTAACACACCCCTAATTGAACCACAGTGATTCACATTCCACCGAACACACCGCTACTTGAACCACACTGATTCACATTCCACCGAATACACCGATACTTGAATCACGTTGATTCACATTCCATCGAACACACCGCTACTTGAACCACACTGATTCACATTTCACCGAACACACCGATACTTGAACCACAGTGATTCACATTCCACCGAACACACCGATACTTGAACCACAGTGATTCACATTCCACCGAACACAATAACACACCGTTACTTGAACCACAGTGATTCACATTCCACCGAACACACCGCTACTTGAACCACACTGATTCACATTCCACCGAACACACCGCTACTTGAACCACACTGATTCACATTCCACCTAACACACCCCTAATTGAACCACAGTGATTCACATTCCACCGAACACACCGCTACTTGAACCACACTGATTCACATTCCACCGAACACACCGCTACTTGAACCACCGTGATTCACATTCCACCGAACACAATAACACACCGTTACTTGAACCACAGTGATTCACATTCCACCGAACACACCGCTACTTGAACCACACTGATTCACATTCCACCGAACACACCGCTACTTGAACCACACTGATTCACATTCCACCTAACACACCCCTAATTGAACCACAGTGATTCACATTCCACCGAACACACCGCTACTTGAACCACACTGATTCACATTCCACCGAACACACCGATACTTGAACCACATTGATTCACATTCCATCGAACACACCGCTACTTGAACCACACTGATTCACATTCCACCGAACACATCGATACTTGAACCACACTGATTCACATTCCATCGAACAAAATAACACACCGTTACTTGAACCACAGTGATTCACATTCCACCGAACACACCGCTACTTGAACCACAGTGATTCACATTCCACCGAACACACCGATACTTGAACCACAGTGATTCACATACCACCGAACACATCGATACTTGAACCACACTGATTCACATTCCATCGAACACAATAACACACCGTTACTTGAACCACAGTGATTCACATTCCACCGAACACACCGATACTTGAACCACAGTGATTCACATACCACCGAACACATCGATACTTGAACCACACTGATTCACATTCCATCGAACACAATAACACACCGTTACTTGAACCACAGTGATTCACATTCCACCGAACACACCGCTACTTGAACCACACTGATTCACATTCCACCGAACACACCGCTACTTGAACCACACTGATTCACATTCCACCTAACACACCCCTAATTGAACCACAGTGATTCACATTCCACCGAACACACCGCTACTTGAACCACACTGATTCACATTCCACCGAATACACCGATACTTGAATCACGTTGATTCACATTCCATCGAACACACCGCTACTTGAACCACACTGATTCACATTTCACCGAACACACCGATACTTGAACCACAGTGATTCACATTCCACCGAACACACCGATACTTGAACCACAGTGATTCACATTCCACCGAACACAATAACACACCGTTACTTGAACCACAGTGATTCACATTCCACCGAACACACCGCTACTTGAACCACACTGATTCACATTCCACCGAACACACCGCTACTTGAACCACACTGATTCACATTCCACCTAACACACCCCTAATTGAACCACAGTGATTCACATTCCACCGAACACACCGCTACTTGAACCACACTGATTCACATTCCACCGAACACACCGCTACTTGAACCACCGTGATTCACATTCCACCGAACACAATAACACACCGTTACTTGAACCACAGTGATTCACATTCCACCGAACACACCGCTACTTGAACCACACTGATTCACATTCCACCGAACACACCGCTACTTGAACCACACTGATTCACATTCCACCTAACAAACCCCTAATTGAACCACAGTGATTCACATTCCACCGAACACACCGCTACTTGAACCACACTGATTCACATTCCACCGAACACACCGATACATGAACCACATTGATTCACATTCCATCGAACACACCGCTACTTGAACCACACTGATTCACATTCCACCGAACACACCGATACTTGAACCACAGTGATTCACATTCCACCGAACACACCGATACTTGAACCACAGTGATTCACATTCCACCGAACACACCGATACTTGAACCACAGTGATTCACATTCCACCGAACACACCGATACTTGAACCACGGTGATTCACATTTCTCCGAACACACGGCTACTTGAACCACAGTAATTCACATCCACCGAACACACCGCTACTTGAACCACAGTGATTCACATACCACCGAACACACCGATACTTGAACCACAGTGATTCACATTCCACCGAACACACCGATACTTGACCCACAGTGATTCACATTCCACCGAACACACCGATACTTGAACCACAGTGATTCACATTCCACCGAACACACCGATACTTGAACCACAGTGATTCACATCCACCGAACACACCGCTACTTGAACCACAGTGATTCACATACCACCGAACACACCGATACTTGAACCACAGTGATTCACATCCACCGAACACACCGCTACTTGAACCACAGTGATTCACATACCACCGAACACACCGATACTTGAACCACAGTGATTCACATTCCACCGAACACACCGATACTTGAACCAGTGATTCACATTCCACCGAACACACCGATACTTGAACCACAGTGATTCACATTCCACCGAACACACCGATACTTGAACCACAGTGATTCACATTCCACCGAACACACCGATACTTGAACCACAGTGATTCACATTTCACCGAACACACCGCTACTTGAACCACAGTGATTCACATTCCACCGAACACACCGATACTTGAACCACAGTGATTCACATTCCACCGAACACACCGATACTTGAACCACAGTGATTCACATTCCACCGAACACAGTAACACACCGATACTTGAACCACACTGATTCACATTCTACCGAACACACCGATACTTGAACCACAGTGATTCACATTCCACCGAACACACCGATACTTGAACCACAGTGATTCACATTTCACCGAACACACCGCTACTTGAACCACAGTGATTCACATTCCACCGAACACACCGATACTTGAACCACAGTGATTCACATTCCACCGAACACACCGTTACTTGAACCACAGTGATTCACATTCCACCGAACACACCGATACTTGAACCACAGTGATTCACATTCCACCAAACACAGTAACACACCGTTACTTGAACCACACTGATTCTACTACTAGTATCGGCATGCTGCATTGCAGCTGCTTTTTTAAGAATGCTGTGCCGGCTTGTCGACAAAATTGCGCGGCTTGTCGACAAAATTGCGTCGCCACAACTCCCTATCACCCATGACATTTGCTAGATCATCCGCATCTTCAAGGCCATTGTCCTTTAAGATGCGTCTCAAGAAAGTCATGGGCTGTCCACCATGCTTATTCACTCCATGAGGCTGCCAAAGTACAAGATTATGCACTGGCTGGTCCTCACGGCGAAAGCAATGTCCTGCAAAGCGGAGGCGATTTTGTTCTAGTGTCAAGCTTGGGGGAACCAATGAGACACCTCCAATGTTATAAAGTGTCTGGTTGGAGATGTGTGCATTGTACTTGACACAATGAACCCGGCGTAGCATTCTTGTGAATGTGCCATCCAGAGATTTGGTGTCCTCAGCAGTTAGAGCCCAGCATGGACTCCCATAGAGGAGTACTGGAACTACTGCTGCTCTAAATAATCGGACCTTTAGTTTCCGATTAATTCTCGGTGACTTCCAAATCCTGGAAAGCCCATTCAAGGCTGCCCATGCCTTTCCCTTACGTATTCGAAGGTCCTCATCTGACTTCCGGATCCATGATCCCAGGTAACAGAAGTCGTCCACATGCTCAAGCATACCATCCTTTGAGCTTATGCTCATCCGATCAGAGACTTGCTGAGAACTTTCAAAGTTAACTGTCAAAATTTTGGTCTTTCTGGAGTTAATAAAAAGACCAACACTAGAAGCAGCATGTTCTAATGAGCTGAGGAGCCGTTGGGCTCCCTCTAGTGATTCTGAGAGTACTCTAAGTCATCAGCAAAGTCTAGATCAGTTAGGTACTTGGCAGGATTTCCTCGACTTCTGGAGCCAGTAGGTGGAGTTATCATCACCCCATCATCATTATGATGATCTAAAGACATGCGTAGAACATAGTCAACCACAATTATGAACAAGAATGGTGCAAGTGTGTCTCCCTGGAGGACGCCCCATAACACTTCAAATGGTTCTGTGTCACCGTCAACAGTATAGACACAAATGTTGTCGAACCATCGTATACTGATCTGATTGCTGCAATAATTTCATCGGGAATCCCATATAATGAAAGTATGCTGAACATACGTGACCAAGAGACTGAATCAAAGGCCTTGAAGAAGTCAACAAAGATAACAGCCAGATGTCTGTCTTTCTTTTTTGATAACTCTTCAATTATCCTTCTAAGTGCCAAAATGGGCTCCATGGTCCCACGACCTTTACGGAACCCATTCTGATTTCCACGGAGCATTCTCTCAATGGGATCCCTGATGCAATTTAATAGAATTCTATTGTATAGCTTTGCAGCAATCGAGATCAATGAGATCACACTGATTCACATTCCACCGAACACACCGATACTTGAACCACAGTGATTCACATTCCACCGAACACACCGCTACTTGAACCACAGTGATTCACATTCCAACTCACCTAGCTGGTGGATTCCACCGAGCACCGGTTTCCCATTAATCTCTCCTACCCAGTTGCTATGGTAACCAGGTAAGTATTTCCTCGACTCCTTTACGAGTTGTTTAAGTTCATCCAATCGGAGGACCTGGCCAGGGGAGTCAGGAAAGAATACCGACACCCACTTCTGCGGCAGGACTTTAAGTACTTTCAGTTTATCCCTAAATGGGTAAAATATGTGAATAATTAAATTAAATAGAACTGGACCACCACTCCCGGTGGCAGATGTTCTTCTACTACAACTGGACATATTCAGTGAGTTACTGTAGTAGGCCTACATAGTTGATCCTGTAGTCGGTAGAGACACTATTAGCTTCTAGTTTTGAACAACATGTACTAAATTAGTAATAACGTAATAGTAATATAATAGTCGGAACGACTATTATATTACATTAACCATTATTATTCATTAAACAAACTTAATTTATTATACATTTGGACATAAATAGTAATAATACCTATTATTATATGTATGTGACATTACGGTACGTTACGTTACGTACAAAAGAATAGGCACTGGAACCTGTACCAGAGGTCTAGTTAAGGTCTTTAATATAGATTGGCTAAAGTCAAGCAGCGCATAAAACTCAGGTATAAAAAACTTCAGTACCTCAGATAATATAAGGATTTTCCAGGGTTTTTTTTCAATCCTTGACGCATTTCCATGTCAGTTATACTGATATCGGAACGGCACTCATTCAACCAATCGAACTGGGGTTCTTTAGGTATTGCAGACGGGTCAGGTACCCACCCATAGCGCTCCCCTAGGAGACCGATAAAGTAGTCGCACCTGTGGATTAAAGTAGTCGCACCTGTGGATATGATATTCTAGAACTTATTTCTCGCTTAATCTGCTATAAGTGCAGGTCTAAAGCGCGTAAAAAATACAAACCAAATTAGTGAAATTAAATAAACTTAGATCTATAATAATGTCCAAAAGAAACGTTGAAATATTCAGATTTTAGTGTCTTCTTGTAATAATACTAGACTGGATTCTGGCTGGTAGGTAACCGATTGAATATAACAGGTGTTGCGTACGAGAAACTTCAATCACCATAAGAGTTATATTCACAAACAGACTTGATTAATGTTAACTGGTAGTGACTCAATACCAGTTAACATCAAAACTATTGAGACCTTGAAGTGTGTGAATTAATATTAATAAAATCCGACAGAGAAGCTGGAGCTTGATAAGGAAGCTCCCCCTCCACCCACCCCTCATTACTTCTTTACACATATTCAGCATCATGCATTTTCTCACTTTCTGGGTGGTAACGCTTACTAGCAATGCTATTAGCTGCCATCCAGACCATCATAGACATATCATACTCTCACCCTCAGTTCTAGTTCAAGTTCAAGGAAGTCTATGTCAGTCAGGAGTCAATAGAGTTGAAAATAATTTCAATAAAATTATACAAATTTGATTTATTACTTAATTTATTACAAATATAATGTATATAATATAATATAGTTAGTTATTAATTATTTTAATTTTATTTATTACGAAAAGCGTTCGTGAATTGTAACTAAAGCTTTAAATATATATATAAAACAAATCAATCTACAATGTTAGATTAGACGTAAACCCCACCTGATAACTTCTTCCAAACACAATCCCACAGATTTACTGTGTTTGAAATCATCCTCAGTGATTCCCCAGCGGAGATCAACCTCGAAAACATTGATAAATAACGGGTTGAAGTGCCGTCGCAGTTCCGGGAACACGTACCGTGACAGCATATCGCGTTCCCCAAACATATCGCGGAACGTGGAACTTATAAATACTCTAACGGTCCGCCATTGGGCTGTGGGACGATGAACGGGTACCACTGCGGGAACTTTAGCTTTGGTCTCGATCCCAGGATTGGTAACCGGGGTCACATCGATGGTGTCCAGTTGGTAGACTTTGTCAATGTTGTTTACATGGTTCAGTTGGCCTTTGTTCCCACGTTCGGCTATAAACTTTAGGATTTGGTCGGAATATCCAGTTAGCAAAACATCGTTGGGATGAGCCAATGGGGTGTCAGTGACGTTCGTATTGGCTAAAAGATCAACGTTGACATACAAGAGGTTTTTATTGACTTGTTGGCGATACTTCCTAGTAAAATTACCCGCGAGATTTCTAATATGTTCGGTTGAAGTTCCGATGGTAATCAGGTTGTCCAGCTGACTTCTATCATGGACCATGTCCATAAGAGACGTCCAAGGCGAATGTCCCGCATCTGACTTCCAGTTCGTTAACTTACCCTTCATTATTGTCGCGAGTTTCAGCACACTGTCCAGCACGTCGAGAATAGTGCCTTTCTCTAACTCGACTACTTTACTCTCAGCCTCGGTGTAGATAAAGAAGGTGGAGTCCTCGCAGCAGTATTTGCACATCAGCCCGAGTAGTAGGCCGACCTCCAACAGCGACCTGGGCTTCCCTAGACCCCGGGCCGCGGTGCAGGGGAGATCCATAGCCGAACTAACCTCACACAAGATTATGGTACAACCCGCGATAGGAGTTACATTGTGAACCGTCGCTATCTTAACCGACTGATCCAAAGCTTTCTTATACCGCTCGATAACTGACTTATCGAACAGACAGACTTTAGTCGGTTTGGCCTGGCCTTTCTTCTTTAATCGTTTAGCCATTGCGTATTTTCCCTTTTGTTTCAAACTCTTTATCATTTTAGCTTTATTATTAAACATCCCTTTACTAGTAAACGACTTTTCCGCATTTTCTACAGCAAGCAGGACGGTCTTCTCAAACTCTTTAACGAGGCCATTAAGAGCTTCATAAGCAGAGAAGAATCTAAAGGGGAACTGTTTGGAGCGAGTCACCTGCCATTTATCCTGTAAGCGTTTCAGCACCATCGCGTGGTGTTTCTCGCTGATTCCAGCGCGAATTAGGTTGCGTAGATTACGCAGCATCGCCATGAACGGGAGCTTCTTGTTGTCCAACAGAGACTCCCAGACCTCTGCTTTATTCCCCTTCATAGACACCTGGGTCTCCCAGGTCTCCGGGGTTTTCAACTTCATCCGGATACCAGCACGACTGGAATCGAACTCACCAGGGAGTTTACTCCTGTAGTATTCCTCCATATTTCCAGGGTATTTCTTCCCCAGAATGCACATCACATGGTAAACCGGCTCGGTTATATGTAGTTTCCTTATCAGTTGTTTTAATGTAAAATGAACTCCAGTGGAATTCTTTTGTTCATCAACAACTTCGTCTCTCGATAACTCAGTTTCCTTTCCTTTTTTATTTTTTCTCCAAGCTGATGTTAACTGCCGTCTCGCTATTCCCACTTCCGGAACTGTTTTACTGGGAATTCTCGATTTGTTACTTAAAAGTTTGGCTCTGTTGAGTTTCAACTTTGATTTCTCTTTGTTATATTTACCGAGAAGGTATTCGTCGAACCCAATAAACCTCGCAGACATTACCTTCCGCAACGCGGCTGGAACGTGTCCATCCAATAAACTTCCGTCAGAAAAAGTCGTGTAGATTTCTGCGACTTCGATCCAATCGTTCGGAATAACAACAATCTTAGAGAAATAGCGCTTGAGAAACGGTCGACAAGCCGGATGAAACGATGCCAAAGCGACGAGGTAATTGGAAGGTGTTCGGATGTTGAGTTCTAGTCTGGAATAAAGAGCGACCTTCAGGACGAATTCCGGGTCGCCAGCTGCGACAACGTCAGAGACCAGCGAGGCTATTCGGTTACGAGTTGCGTCGTTTCTGTCTCGGTAATCCGGAGAGCTAACCAAACTGCTCGCAATTCCGTTTATAAAGGATTTCTTAAGAACGTCGACTTCATCCGCATCTTCGTGTTTTTGTCTCTTACAAGGGATTTCATCTTCTATCTGATTTGGGGGACTAACGAACAAACTCTGTGCGTTTGATTCAGATGACCCAGCCAAGGAGATGGTCTGGTAGTCGGGAAACTGGGGCGACACCGACGAGGTCTGGGTGTCTAGAGACTGACAACTATCCTGAGATATCTGCCTCGACAGAGAAGGGGTTCCGCCGTCTAGTTTCAATAGTGTCGGCCGGAGTTGGTTGCCATGACTGCGTAATCCTAGCTCCAGACTACCAGCTGTCAAGGGATCTATTAAGGTACCGGTACCGGTACTTGGTGTTTTACGTTTCTGTGGAAGTTTGGAAAGTCTTGGTGCCAACAGCAGTGGATTCTGTGACGACAGTTGATAATTCGTTAGATAAAATGTTTTAATGTTTATAATAGAAATCGCCTTATTAGAGGAAATAGTTGTCTTAGGGGAATTGGATTGCAGAATAAGTGATGATGACAAATAGTTTTTTCCCGACTTTACATGACTTTGTTGTAGTTGAGTGTTAACCAACGATGACGTTGGTCTCATATTAGATAGCGGTAGCGGCGTTCGAAGTGACATTGATTGAGAAGACAAGCCGAGTGCGCCTTTCGTTGGCATTTTTTCTCCAGAATAATTGACGGCCCCAGTTAGACCAAGCTGACCTAAGTTGTTGGATAGGTTTGGAGAAGTTAAACGACCCGTCAACTGCGTTCGATGCTGCAATAGTGGATTTTCCATACTAATTTAATTATTCAATAGCAGAATAGTCATACTCCAGTACTCTCTGACTCTTCTGAGCCTAATTCAATTCAGTAGGCCTAATTACTAAATAAAATAATCAGATAGCAGGATAGGCCTAATTACTAAATAAAATAATCAGATAGCAGGATAGGCCTAATAAATACATTTAATAGGCCTAAAATAAATAATTAAATTCAGTTCTGCAGTTTGTAGGTGGTCAGATTTTTCAACCGGAAATCTTTTAGAGAATGTCGTGTTTGTAGTTTGTCCCTCCAGCCAGCCCGGTCCGACGACGACTGACAAAATAGTACAATATACAGATATAGTACAAAAGAGTACCAAAGAGTACAATAAAGTGAAAAATAGTACAAAAGAGTGCAAAAATAGTACAAACTAGCGAGAAACGCATACAAAACGTGTATTGTATACCAGTGCAGTATACAATGTGTTGGCAAGCTGTAGGTATTATATATTAAGATGTATTATATACATTATAAATGTATAATAACAAACACCTCGAAAAATACAGCTCTGCAGCTTGCCAACACATTGTTACTATCAATAATCAAAAATCAGGCTGTCAGGGGCTAATATAATCTGATAATGGCAGCTGGCTTTGACAGCTTTGAAGTTAATACTCCATATCTCAAGAATCTGTGGCCTAGCACCTAGTGGTTGTAGTCTCGGCTTCCACCTCGAGGTCCAGAGGTCCCAGGTTCGAATCCGACACCACGCTGATGAGTCCCAGTAAGGTCGAAACGCGTACGTGGTTTGGAGAGATATGAGATATTAATTTTAAGAAAATTACGCGATTCCTAAATTTGTACATTACCCGGCAGCCCGGTTAAAAAGTACGCATGTGATGGGATTAGTCCTACAATTGCGCCAATAAAAGATAAGTTATTTTCGGTAAAATAAACTTATCATTCGAGGTTAAGAAGACCCCTAGCAGCCTAGATCCCTTCATGCCTTCCTATAATAAGTGTACAGGTGTAGTATACAGTTATACCAGTATACACTACATGCACTTCACTTTTATACAAATATAATTAATTGTAAGCAAATGCAACGGCGCCGAAATACAGAAATATGCGCCGCTACAGCTGTACAGTGTCAATAGCTGAATAGCGGCATTGGTCAAGTATGAAATGATTGATAGAACTTTGATTCATATGTGGATTTTGACTGGCATACAGTAAAAGTTAGTAGGCTACTGTTCGTATACTACAATATAATGCAATATGGTACATACTCTGATACTACAGTACTATGCAGTGGGTAAATATAAACTCGTATAACTGAGACTCAAAAATCAGAAATTTACGTCATACTGTCATAGTCTTAAAGTAGCCAATATACTGAAGGATAGACTGTATGCCAGTACAGCAGTATGTAGGATGCAGTATGCTACGTATAGACTACCGGTACGTTATGTAGGCTATGTACGGTATAGTCGGTATGTAATGTAATGTATGCCTCTCTCTATTCTATCTAGCAATTTTATTGAGTTCTCCTGCCTTCTGCAATTCTGCATGCTTGGCAGCTTGCAGCTTGGGACAGTTTATGTGTTTTTCGAACACAAAAAGCGGCATTAAACTCAAAAGATTGTATTATTGTCATACTTTCTGACTGCTAGATTAGCGCCCCGCTCAATGCGTGGCTCGCCCCACACAGCCACAATGCATTGTTTTATTTTGCACATCATGTGCGCCCCTCTACACGATTTGAACTACACTTGTACCGTTTCTCACTCGTTTGTACTCCATTGTACTATTTTTGCACTCTTTTGTAATTTATTGTACTCTTTTGTACTATATTGCAGGCCCTACTATTTTGTATTTTTTTGTACAAATTCGTCGGACCCAGCCAGCCAGGCACCAACTAAACTAAACTGTGTTAAATGTTAATATGTTAAAGTGGGAAGATTTTATTATTATTATACAGTAATATAGTATAATTATAGGCGATTTTGGAATTATTCAAATTTTGGAACTTTGTGCGAGGGTAGATTCCAAAATCGGAATACACTCCAAAATTGGACTTTTCTAAATTAAAAAAAAAATATTTTAAAGTCCTGCAAATATATTTCCATCATAAATTCTATCATTTTTCAATAAATATATGTTTTTTTGTGCCAAATTCATTATTCCTACCATGCTGCCATGATTTTGCAGAAATTTATTCATACATTCCAAAATTGGACTTTGTTTGCAGAGATGCTATGTAGGATGACTGCTGTAACACTAACAAGGTACAGGGGTCTGTCCATACGGCTATATGGGCATGACTACAGCTGTACCCTGTACAGCAAACAGCACAGTTGTACGCTAGAAGCACAGCTGCAGCGAAACACTAGATCAAGCAGCAGCTTGGTCTATTGGTAACATTCCTGGGCTTCCAATTAGGAAGCCCTGGTTCGATCCCTAGATGGGGCACGCCATCCTGGGCACGGTATGGTGCACGGGGGCAGCACTGTTTGAGCACAGCTGCACAGTGCTTTAAATGCTTCAGCCTAGACCAACCCTAGCTTTCATCCTTGTGAGCGGTCGATAAATGGGAACCAATGCAACTTTGGAAAACATAATGGAAGATTTACTATGGAATATCATCCGTGGTGTGGTGAACAGGCATTCCTTGGCTTTATTAGCCTAAAAAGATTATTATATTATTATTATAAAATATTATTAATTATAGATTATAATATGATTATATTATATTATATAAGATTATAGAAGAAAATAGATTATTATAAAAGATTATAAACGTTTCAACAGCTTGTTACACAATGTTACAGTATGCCACGTGCTGTGTGAAGGTCTCTTAAACGTTTCAACAGTTTGTTACACAATGTTGGAGTAAGCCACGTGCTGCGCGAAGGTCTCTTAAACATTTCAACAGCTTGTTACACAATGTTACAGTACGTCACATGCTGCGCGAAGATCTCAAACGTTTCAACAGATTGTTTCAGTATCTCACATACTGCGTGAAGGCAGGAAGGTATCTTAATCGTTTCAACAGATTGTTTCAGTACCCCACGTGCTGCATGAAGGTCTATTAAACGTTTCAACAGCTTTTTAACAATGTTACAGTACACCACGTGCTGCGCGAAGGTCTCTTAAACGTTTCAACAGCTTGTTACACAATGTTGGAGTACGCTACGTGCTGCGCGAAGGTCTGTTAAACAATGTAACAAAGGAAGATAAATTATTCACAGCAGTTAATAATGAAGATTTACTGTTGCACACTTACGACATAAAATGTCCCCCTGTTAAGATTCCGACCAAGATCAGTCCGATAGATCAGTCTGCCGCAAAGTTACTGAAGGAATTCGATTCAGTCGAATCGAAAAAATAAGAAATCGTAAGTTATATTCCATTGGATCCACAACCCAAAATTATTATAAACATTAAAAAGCATTTCACAACTTTAAAGGCAAACTCTTCTTTCAAAAGGGTGTGTGACATACATAACTAAAACATCAATATCACCTGAAATTCTGGAAACTTTAAATTGCAATATAGGTAGGAGTGGTAGGAGGGAGACTGGTATTGAATCAAAAGCAATTTCCAATATTTTTGATTAGAAGCATCTTCATGTAAAGTGTTTTTACTCCACGATAATAATAAAAACTCACCCGATGAAAAACGTTATACATTTTATGCATTCTTCTCTACCTACAAATTAAATTAAATTTAAATTTAATTTAATTTGAATAAACTAATTCCCCTTTATAATTTGTATAAGTTTCAATTCAAATTCGGCTCAGTGAAATTTGCTAGATTCTATGCCATTGCCAGTCCTGCACTAAGGTAGCCGATATGGAGGAAGTGTGTGCTCATGCTATTCCATCAACTCAGTATATTCGATCCCCAAAAGAAAGACTCTTGATAAAATTGACGAAATGGTTGAAATGAATTCTCCCCAAAAAGCATACAAAGCCATGCTTGATAATGAACTTTGACATCTTCCACGAAACATAAAGCAATTGAAGAATAGAAGATTACAGAAAACATGCGCATTGGACAACGATTCAGATTTGTGATGCAAAGGAAATTTTGCTGATCAGATTCAACATATTACAACATTGGTTCAATCTAACGAGTATGTTCAAAGTGTTATTAATATTAAAGACGATATTCCATCAATAATTTTATACAATAATCAACAGATTACTGATATTAAACGATTCTGCTGTGCCGGATCATGTGTATTATCTTTTGATAAGACCTTTAATCTTGGTCGTGTCCTAGTAACATCTAGTGTTTACAAGAATTTATCAGTGGTATGCAATGACACGGGTGATCATCCCATATTTATTGGACCCATACTTATCCATGGAAAATCAGATTTTTTTAGTATTTTATAATTTCCTATGTAATTTACGCGCCCGACTAGATGGTGAACCTTTAGAAAAACTGTGTCTTGGTTCAAATGAAGAAGCAGCTTTAAGGAAAGCAATCCGTATTGCATTTCCTAACTCCCATACACTAATATACGTGTTGCATGTAAGGAAAAATGTAACGAAACATCTGATAGATTGCGGTGTTGATAAAATCACTCGCATAGAGATTATTAAATTGATATTTGATACAGACGGGATACTTGATTCTCAGGATGATATAACCTTTCAGGAACGTTCTGACACTTTGTTATCGAAAAAACTACCAGCAACATTCAAAAAATACATGAGAAGTAAAGTACTTCCGATGTTATCAGATTATGTATGGAAACCGAAACAGTCCGGGGTAGTTGATAAATTCTGGGATAATAATAATAACAAATCAGCCAATCACGTCTTCAAACGGGCGTTCGATTGGAAGCCTCGGCCCCTGACTGAAATTGTCAAGCTTTTGATAGATGTAGTTAGAACCAAACAAAGAGATATTGAAAGGGCGGTTATTGGAAACGGAAAATATCGACTCTCGGGACGTTTTAAGAAGTTTGCAGTGGGAAAGTCCAAGTGGGAAGGAATGGATGGGGTAACAAGAACTAATCATTTAATTAAAATGCACACCTATAAACTTCGAAAAACTCAGATCGTTACCTCAATGGTAGGAAAGTTAGCAATTGTTGACCCCAAACCTTCTGCAGGAAAGAAGCCAGGACAGCGTAGGAGAAAGCGAGCGGTTCGGTGGATTTCTCGTTAACTCAGTAATCTTGCATTTCTCGTTCACCCCCATTGTTATTCACTTTTATTTGCAATTATATAATTAATTATACAGTAGTATCGTAATGCTAAAAATAACTACATAAATGTTAACTAACTGTACAACATCCATTAATAAATACTTCAATAAATTTTTCGATTCAATTTTGTTATTTCAATAATTCGCCAAGATGGAATTTGCTTCTAGCCCCCCCCCCCCCCTCCCCCACCCCCCCCCCCTCTCACCCCCTTGGAATAATTAAATTAATTACTGTATAAAATCTGAACACCACATATTTATTAAATAACAATCATTCACAATAAATAAAAAAAAAAATAAAAAAATGTCTTTATTATAACTACAGTATGTACTGTATATGTACAATATTAAATATGTGCAATGTAGATATAAAGCGCTACTTTATACATAAAGATGTCCCCCGTTATGGCAACTACAGAATCTGTTGTGGCAATTATTTACTCCGTTGTGGCAACTATAGCATCCGTTGTGGCGATTGTTTCCTCCGTTGTGGCAACTATAATATCTGTTGTGGCGATTGTTTCCTCTGTTGTGGCAACTACAGCATCTGTTGTGGCAATTATTTACTCCGTTGTGGCAACTATAGCATCCGTTGTGGCGATTGTTTCCCCCGTTGTGGCAACTATAACCCCCGTAGTGGCGATTGTTTCCCCCGTTGTGGCAACTATAACATGTGTTGTGGCGATTGTGTCGCCCGTTGTGGCAACTATATCATCTGTTGTGACGATTATTTCCCCCGTTGTGGCAACTATAACCCCCGTAGTGGCGATTGTTTCCTTCGTTGTGGCAACTATAGCATCCGTTGTGGCGATTGTTTCCCCCGTTGTGGCAACTAGTAGCATTTGTTGTGGCGATTGTGTCCCCCGTTGTGGCAACTATAGCATCTGTTGTGGCGATTGTTTCCCCCGTTGTGGCAACTATAACCTCCGTAGTGGCGATTGTTTCCTCCGTTGTGGCAACTATAACATATGTTGTGGCGATTGTTTCTCCCGTTGTGGCAACTATAACCTCCGTTGTGACGATTTTATCATCAAAATATTTGAACTGACCCAAACAGTACCCACACACAGATTTATGGAGTTCTACTGAGAAACTGCAAGTACTTTGTACCGGTACCATCCTATATCAGCATATCTAGGCATGCAGAACATCAATTCAGGTTTTACTTAATTAATTAATTAATTAAGCATTTAAGTCAAATATTTTCTTTCCGTTTTTCTTCACAATCTTCGTAAATTGTATTTCCAGATCTTTTCGCCACACCGTTGTGATATGAATGAGTATTCGTATTCCGTATTCCACAGTTTGGGTCCGTTTGGGTACCGTTTGGGTCCGTTTGGGTTTTTAGTCCTACCCATGGAGAATAATCCGTATGTGATTTTAAAGATTAGGCATTGCGGACCAGTAAGAAGTGCACAGCACACATGCAGACTGAAGACAGGTAGGCCTATTTAAAAGCGATATGATTTAAAGAGTGCGGCTGCCGCTACCTAATGGCTGAATGGCAAATAAACATTGTAGGTCCAGGATGAGTGACAGATGATGTCCTTCAGCCCCGGGATGTGCCACAGCGCTTGTTTTATAGTAGTACTAACTGACACCTGGCCGCCCGGTTGGACTTAGATTAATTACTGGCACCACGACGGTTTTCAATATCTGTGCGAATGTTTATTCCCTTAGCATTCTCATTGGTGCTTCTATTAGTCTATACTATATGTTAGTGCCATATACTAGCAAGCAACAACATTATAGCCAGGGTGGTGGAAAACAGTTCAAAAATAAATCACGGTTTGTTAGATTTCCAAGCGGCGTCAAGAAGAGTTATGGTTAATAGGTACTGCACTGCTGGCGCATCCCGGGGCTGGCGGACACCGGCTGTCACTCATCCTGGACCTGTCCTGCATTTGTTTATTTGACAAAAGGGACTCCAGGGGAAATTCGACGCAAATAACAGCTGATTACTCTCAAAAATAAAACGTACTGTAACCTGTTCTAATGTGTTTAGTTTATTGTTTTGGTTAAAATAACGTGCCACTGTAACCTGCTCCTTTCCCTAAATTGATAATTTATCATTGAGGCGGGATATTAATTCGCCACGGCGCGTTTTGCGTCCAGTCCCCCCCCCCCCCCCCCCCCCCCCCGATCTCTCATGTCATTATTAATCTATAAAACATTTGAACAGCCCAGTGGCAGTGAGTAACTGGCAGTTCACTGTGAAGAGCAATTCAGCTGGCATGGCGGGGTAATAGTTACAAACTCTACTCAGTTATGTTTGATTACTGTCTGGCATAGAGTGACTGAGTAAACACAACCTTACTGTAGTTTACTGGGTCGGCCCTAATGAGCACCAGCAGCTGGTGTTTCTGTCATTGACTCTATTGCAATTTTCGTGTATTGGGGCTATTTTTCGAAATATAAAAAAGACACTTTAATAATTTTTTTCGAAACTTTTTTTCCACATCCTGGGGTTGAGCTGCGTCGATTGATACAACTTTCATTGACGGACGAGCTATAGCTTCGGAGGAGTTCACCCGATATACATACATACATAGATAGATAGATAGTGAATACTTTTACAGTAAGAAGTCCTAACGGTTTTCTAATAATATAATATATACTGTATTACCTAACTGGATCTGTGAAATACTTGGGAATGTGGCGAATTTTCATCACATTTGTTATCCCATTTGTTCCACTTTGTATAGGTGCGAAGACCTTCGCACGGGTTACTAAGTCATTCGCACGACTTAGCAAAAAAATGTTTTCTTTCATGAATGAAACTTTCCGTAATTAACATGCGTATAAAGGCGTAAATTAACATGGTACCTTGACTCGAGTGGCGGGGTGTGTTATTATTAAACGCGGATAAATAGGAGAAAATTGATTTAGCATGGGAAGGACATTTACTTGTCACTGATTAAAACGGATAATGATTTGTGATGAATTCAAAAACATATCATCGGGCCCTACTGTATGGTATCTCAATTATTTCAGACGTTATTTATTTAACGCATTAATTTTATTGGTCAATAAAATAATTGATTTTCCACTAAATTTAATGTTTTTTTTTCACTAAAATATGTAGAATCCCCCCATGACCTACTAAATTACATTAATTTAATTACATCTAATTGCGGATAAAGTTTATTAAATAATCGAGCTAATTGATTAATCGGGAAATATACTTAGTTTTGGTTCTCACGAGTTTATCTTTCCGTTCCTTGGCTATAAACTGGTGGGAATTCCAGCGGTCCGGTTGATGATTAGCGAAATATCGAGAGGCCGCGAGTAGCAGATGGAGATAAGTTAATATTTGTGCGAAATCGGAGAAAACGACAGGACCTACAGACCGAGAGACCGATAACCAGATATCCAGTTGGTGACGCATTGCTGTCTGCGAGAGGCTGCTTGGCAACCCACGATACAAACACTGAGTAGTTAGCGAATCGCAGCTCAGAGAATGAACTCCCTCGCTACGTATAACTGAGTCCATAGCGCTGAGGATAGTGGCGCGTTTCTGCAGACGGGAGCGAATCAGCCAGACGGGTAGGAACCGAGACTGGAACTGAGAACGCGCTAAAGCCGTCCAGTAAAGTCGGGGTATCTTATCCCGGTGGCTGGAGAATAAATCCGTTAGCAACCCAGCTAGATGTTGTCCGTTGGTTGGGGTGCGTGTTGGGTTATCTAACAGAGTTAGAAGCTCTCGGAACGAGGCTCTATCCTCCAGAGGTAACCCAGGATGGGAGGTCAACGTGCGTAGATGACAATCTAAAATAGAATCCCCGGCCTCCTTGGTTATAACCGAGATGGTCTTGGCGGCTTCTTCCTTCAGATAAAACAGCTGAAACCGTTGATCCAAAGAGTGATGGGGCGCGTAGTAGAATAATGGGGCGGCTAGGATGAGGGCCTCGGGTAGAATAGCCCCGACTATAACCACGGGAAGCGATATAATCAACGCCCGAGGGAAATTCATGCCTATCTCTAGACTTCGTAAATCCCATGGTTGGAGATTGTGTAAGTCCTGTTTGGGTACCAGGTAGATCCAATGCTTCGTATCTGAGTACAAATTATTCAACCCATCCTTAAACGCCATGTGGTACACGTAGGCTTTCGGGAATCTATTTTTTAACCATCGTTCGTAGGAACCCAAAAGACCCTCCAGTTTATTTCTTCCTCCAGACTTTCCCTTCTCTTTACTTACTCCTTTAACTAAACCTTCGATAGATTTTTTATTCCACCCTAACTTTATCATCAGTTCTGAGGTTTTGATTAAGGCATCACGATTTGCGTTACTAACATTCCGCAAGCCGAACTGTATCCTTCGCGAGCTGTACGGATTCCGAAGTAGGCGAACTCCGGATTCCCTCAACGGAACCACACTGTTTGTAAGCTTAAACATAGCAGATTGCTGGATTACACTGCATCTAACAGTACTGCAGTACACGCAGTACAAACGAACACAAATCTGCTTAGGTCTACCGGTAAATGCAGAATGTAACTACTACTATTGGTAAAAGCCAAAAATCCAAAAGTTGACTGCACTCTATGGCAATAGTATCTACATCATTGTCCAGAATAGGGTGTTTCCCTTCACTTCTATGGGGCTTTCTATTTTTCCTACCTGTCCCAAATACGTTGTCTAATGATTTCCAACCTGTCCAATATAGGGGCATCCAATCAAATCATCATATGAGCCAACTCCTCTTCATCGGACCAATACCAACATTCCTAAAGTTAGGCATCCTCCTTATTGGCTATATAATGTAAAGGTTAATGGAAAATTCCACTGATATATAATCCAAGTGTCAACTACGAATCCAGGGCTCATTATAACAACCTATACTGGACAGAGCAACGTATTTGGGACAAGAGCTGGTTGAGGTATGTACAGTGGAAATTCCCATTCTAAATAAGGGCATTTGGAATACTTGTTCCCTAGTTATGGTTAAAGATATACTGTGGGTGCCTTGCAAATGGCCTGTAAGACTGTGATGCATTATAGGCTATAGTGTCATCATAGTCATGTTATTTAATTTCATGTTGTACAATTTATTCATATTGTGCAATTTATCATGTTGTGCAATTCATTCATTATGCAATTTATTCATTGTGCAATTTATTCATGTGGTGCAATTTATTCACTTATAATAAATCTAAATATATTCGTATATTAATACTGTAATTAAATGACAATCAAATTAGTGATATCGCAACCTCCTCCCCCGGACTCAACTTCATCCCAAATAGTCCTTAATAAGTCTTAAATTTGAATCAAATAGGTTGTTAGTGTCCCATATAGGGTGTATGTGTCCCATATAGGTTGATTTTGTCCAAAATAGCCTGTAGCTTTATCAAAATTATTTCAAATAGTTTATAAATGTAAAGGAATACTGAAAAGAATATTGACTTCATAATCATAGCTTTAATTCCAATTTGTCCCAAATAGGTTGTTTATGTCCCATATAGGGTGTTTGTGTCCCACACAGGGTGTTTTTATACCAAATAGCATGTAACTTTCTCAAAATGATTTTACATAGTTTATAAATATGATGGAAATACTCAAAAGAAAATAGAATCCACTATCATACATAGCTTTAATTTAAATTTGTCCCAAATAGGTTGTTTGTGTCCCATATAGGGTGTTTGTGTCCCAAATTGCGTGTGACTTTCTCAAAATGATTTTACATAGTTTATAAATATAATGGAATAGTTAAAAGCAAATAGAATTCACTATCATAGCTTTAATTTAAATTTGTCCCAAATAGGATGTTTTTGTCCCATATAGGGTGTTTGTGTCCCGTATAGAGTGTGAATAGCTTATAATAATTTCAAGTAGTTTCTAAATGTAATGGAATAATAAAAAGAATATAGAATTCACTATCATAGCTTTAATTTCAATTTGTCCCAAATAGGTTGTTTTTGTCCCATATAGGGTGTTTGTGTCCTGTATAGGGTGTGAATTGCTTATAATGATTTCAAATATTTTCTAAATGTAATGGAATACTCAAAAGAATATAGAATTCACTATCATAGCTTTAATTTAAATTTGTCCCAAATAGGTTGTTTATGTCCCATAGAGGGTGTTTGTGTCCCATATAGGGTGTTTGTGTCCCAAATTGCGTGTGACTTTCACAAAATGATTTTACATAGTTTATAAATATAATGGAATACTCAAAAGAAAATATAATTCACTATCATAGCTTTAATTTCAATTTGTCCCAAATAGGTTGTTTTTGTCCCATATAGGGTGTTTGTGTCCCGTATAGGGTGTGAATTGCTTATAATGATTTCAAATATTTTCTAAATGTAATGGAATACTCAAAAGAATATAGAATTCACTATCATAGCTTTAATTTAAATTTGTCCCAAATAGGTTGTTTATGTCCCATATAGGGTGTTTGTGTCCCATATAGGGTGTTTGTGTCCCAAATTGCGTGTGACTTTCACAAAATGATTTTACATAGTTTATAAATATAATGGAATACTCAAAAGAAAATAGAATTCATTATCATAGCTTTAATTTCAATTTGTCCCAAATAGGTTGTTTTTGTCCCATATAGGGTGTTTGTGTCCCAAATAGCGTGTTACTTTCTCAAAATGATTTTAATTAGTTTCTAAATCCCATGGAATACTCAAAAGAATATAGAATTCACCACCATAGCTTTAATTTCAATTTGTCCCAAATAGGTTGTTTTTGTCCCATATAGGGTGTTTGTGTCCCGTAAAGGGTGTGAAGTGCTTATAATAGATTTCAAATAGTTTCGAAATGTAATGGAATACTCAAAAGAATATAGAATTCACTATCATAGCTTTAATTTAAATTTGTCCCGAATAGGTTGTTCATGTCCTATATAGGGTGTTTGTGTCCCATATAGGGTGTTTGTGTCCCATATAGGGTGTTTGTGTCCCAAATTGCGTGTGACTTTCGCAAAATGACTTTACATAGTTTATAAATATAATGGAATACTGTAAAAGCCTTTGCTGAATTGCCCCGTTATTTTTATTATCTTTTACATTAAAATACTCTGTAGTTGATTTAATAAGTGTAAGAGACCGTATTATTGCTGTATCGGTGTTTTTAGAGGATCTAAGACCTATTTCCTCCGTATGTGTACTGTGAAAGGCATATTTTATGATTCTATGGCAATTCGTGACGCAAAGGGGTGATAGCTACTCTTGAACAGTAGTTACTATGACTACGGTTAACAGCTGACATTCATACGTGTTGATTTCCTTTGTTCTACGGCGTCTCTCAGTTCAGTCAGCCAATTAGAGCGTTTTTGTGGCTCCTTGTACAGAAAATTTCCGAGAAATGACGCAATGCCTATGTGCAGTGTTTACATTCAGTCCTGAGCCAAAGAAAGAACGGCTTGGAAGTATTTTGTGCATAGCTTAATACGCGGCGACATATACGCAGCGTAATGGTACGTATATGGGCTTCTTAACTACTGGTCATTCTATCAATTTACACAATACGGACTATGTCGACTATATATCCTGCCCAGCGGAGTCGGAACCATAAACTGAAATTCGAATGCGAAAATTCTATTCGAAATTGGCTCGAAAGAAAAGACATTAAAGAAACAAATAAACGCGGTAACTCCAACATATATTTGGAATTCTTGATAGAAGCATTGTAACAACAAATAAATATCATCCGCGTTACCCCTACCAGACGTGCGTCTTTGGTATTATTACGATAAATGCCCTAGATCCAGCCAATAAACGGAAAGACATAAACATCCACGGAAACGTTGTGTTAAACACAGTTGTGCTCGTCATATTTACTGGAGTTTCGAGCGAAACTTGTTTGACGTACCACCTATGCTCACTCGGCTCGAACGATCCTGGAGTAAACCTACGATCAGAGTCCCGGAATACTCGGTCAAACCTCCTCATTCCTTAGTTGGACCTCAGACCTGCGATCCTGGTGGTGTCGCGGATCCTCGTGGACTGTATTCACTGTTCAAAGATCTAGTGCTACCCTAACAATTAATCGGTAACACTCCGACAGTGATTTCTAGCTAGCCGCCCATCTTACCTAGCCGGATTGTGATGCGGACACCTAATATCACTATCCTACCGTATGGTCGTCCCCGTTTAACGCGATACAACCCTTCATCAAGGTGAAGGAGAGCTTTGTACGAAACGAGTTAAACGTGATTCTATAAAGATCAAAAAGGAAACATGCGTTTGTTCAGATAAACGTAAGTTATAACAGTAAGTCCAATCGATAAACGAATTGGCCTTATCTCGGTTCGATTGGGAAATCTCGAATCTCTAAGAAGATATCAAGCTTAGAAAACCCTATTCTCTGCGAGAGTTTTGGACGAACATATCCCATGACAAGCGGAGGAAAATCAGCTCGAGGAGAAGCATATCGAAATGGACGAGACACCGACAGTAAACCCAAACCTTCTAATGCAATCATATTGCACCCTTCACCCAGGAGTTATGGCCCTCCTAGTAAAGTGGTCCCCCCCCCCAAAGAGAAAAGGACTCTTGCTAGCTTTAAAAAACTGCGTAAACGCCGTCCGCGCAAGAAAGACTAACTGTTTAGAGTATCTTTAGGTTTTAGAAACTGTGATTTTTATATTTTATAGACTGAAAATCCCATTTTCTGGGAGCGGTGTAAAAGCCTTTGCTGAATTGCCCCGTTATTTTTATTATCTTTTACATTAAAATACTCTGTAGTTGATTTAATAAGTGTAAGAGACCGTATTATTGCTGTATCGGTGTTTTTAGAGGATCTAAGACCTATTTCCTCCGTATGTGTACTGTGAAAGGCATATTTTATGATTCTATGGCAATTCGTGACGCAAAGGGGTGATAGCTACTCTTGAACAGTAGTTACTATGACTACGGTTAACAGCTGACATTCATACGTGTTGATTTCCTTTGTTCTACGGCGTCTCTCAGTTCAGTCAGCCAATTAGAGCGTTTTTGTGGCTCCTTGTACAGAAAATTTCCGAGAAATGACGCAATGCCTATGTGCAGTGTTTTCATTCAGTCCTGAGCCAAAGAGAGAACGGCTTGGAAGTATTTTGTGCTTTACTGTTTTAGCCGTACACTAGTAGGCTTAATCATAAGGACATATATCCGTTATCTAACTTGACTAACCTAACTCAATGCAATCAATGCATACTGCAGTACTGCATACACTGCATACTGTGTAACACTGTGCATACTTTATATTGTTATATTGCTATTTGCTGTCTGTACTTCATAATTTGGTTGATGAATTATTATATTTGGAATAACGATAAATAACCCCGAAAACCCAATATTCTTGATATACTGAAGGTAAGAGAGAAAGGTTATACATAACGATTGTGACTTATGTTAAAGTGGTTTGAAGTGAATCTAATGTTATTTGATAGCCCCTACATGAGTCAGTCCGTGTTCCTTTTATATGTAACTAAAATCAGTGAAGATCGGCAGATCAGTGTGCAGTATTGTGCAGCATTGTGTGCGAGTGATACTGATAACGAAGCATTTCCTAAAGAATGTGCCATATATGTGAATTATAATTAAGCCATATCGTTGTGAGTAGTTTAAGTCATAACTCTGTTTATATAAATAAAGCGCCACGTCCTAAAGGAACTGTTAATATTCCCGAAGGTGAATAATATTGTCAGAGATTATATAATACTGTCAGTCGAATAATACATTAAGCTTACATAGCAATAAAATTAAGCCGTCGAACCCAATCTCCCGGGAATTATCCAGCGGGTGAATGATCGCGCACAGATTGGTTTCGACTAGTGTAGTGAATCAAATATTTGTCATCGGCTAAAGTGATTTATTATCTAACAGACATCCTAATTTGGCGGGTTAAACTGCCAAAGGTCTGAAAGCGCGAACACCAACTCAAACTCGCGTAACCACCCACTGTGCACTGTGTAGCATTCATACAACAGGCTGTCTGTGTTTAATGGCCCACTCTCTTCTGTTATACTCTGCCTACGGGTTTGATGGTCTCCTGCTGTTATAACATTCTCTAAACTTGATCTGTTTGTGTGTAATTAACTCCAGTAGACAGTGAGAATTAAGTTGCAGACTCAGTGACTCAATTTATTTTTAAATTTCAGAATAAAAAAATTATATGCTAAATTATTAAACTGAAGATTTATTAATTTTTTATTACATTTATTAAGTATGTATGACTCATAACATATTAACGTTATTTTACATTAAAATATAACCATATAATATAACCAACCAATTTTATGAATTTATTTAAATATCGCGTATGGGTATACCGGGTGTGGGTATACCGGGCAAATGGACCAGATGAAACCTCTGTAATTATAGACAGGGCCATGTTTATGGGAGGGGGGGGGGGGGGGGGGGGGTTGGTGTTGCGAGGTCCCATAGTTGCGAGGTCCCATATGCATGCACTAATAATTCTTAATTAACCATTAGATTTTTAAACTGATATGCCTTGTAAGGCACCAATTGACATCAAACAGACAGACAACAGAGCACCAATTTCCCACAACAATATTCCCAGAATTAAAACTTTCTCTACAAACAGACCGAGCCAGTGTGGTTTAGTTAACAACATACATTTAGTAAAGCCCACAACGGAACTGCGTGATTGACATGTCTTTTATGAGACACACGCAAGCCGGCCTGCCCAGCTTATGTAATTCAACCAATTAACTCAAGAGCCCAAGCAACAGACAGAGGCCCCTTCCCCATGTGGTGCCTCACTCAACCAGAGTAATTATCCATCCCGTACAGGAAGAGTAATGCTGAGTATGGCACAGTTGGAAGTCAACCTAACTCAAACCATGGCGCCAGACTCTAGTTTGAGTTAGATTGAGCTGGCTGCATCTATCTGATTTCTCAACTCTTACCCCAGTCTTACCTACTGAAATTCTCCGTTGACTATCATTAGTAAAAGGTTTGAGAAATGATACCCAGTTTGAGAAATAATATTCAGAATGAGATAGGGACTGTAGTTTGATATTCAATGACTTATTATGGCTGCACTGTCTATGGCGTACTACAGACTTACAGTAGTTTGATATTCAATGACTTATTACGGCTGCACTGTCTCTGGCGTACTACAGACTTACAGTAGGTTGATATTCAATGACTTATTACGGCTGCACTGCCTCTGGCGTACTACAGACTTACAGTAGTTTGATATTCAATGACTTATTACGGCTGCACTGCCTCTGGCGTACTACAGACTTACAGTAGTTTGATATTCAATGACTTATTACGGCTGCACTGTCTATGACGTACTACAGACTTACAGTAGTTTGATATTCAATGACTTATTACGGCTGCACTGTCTCTGGCGTACTACAGACTTACATTAGTTTGATATTCAATGACTTATTACGGCTGCACTGTCTCTGGCGTACTACAGACTTACAGTAGGTTGATATTCAATGACTTATTACGGCTGCACTGCCTCTGGCGTACTACAGACTTACAGTAGTTTGATATTCAATGACTTATTACGGCTGCACTGTCTCTGGCGTACTACAGACTTACATTAGTTTGATATTCAATGACTTATTACGGCTGCACTGTCTCTGGCGTACTACAGACTTACATTAGTTTGATATTCAATGACTTATTACGGCTGCACTGTCTCTGGCGTACTACAGACTTACATTAGTTTGATATTCAATGACTTATTACGGCTGCACTGTCTCTGGCGTACTACAGACTTACATTAGTTTGATATTCAATGACTTATTACGGCTGCACTGTTTCTGGTGTACTACAGACTTACAGTAGGTTGATATTCAATGACTTATTACGGCTGCACTGTTTCTGGCGTACTACAGACTTACAGTAGGTTGATATTCAATGACTTATTACGGCTGCACTGTTTCTGGCGTACTACAGACTTACATTAGTTTGATATTCAATGACTTATTACGGCTGCACTGTTTCTGGCGTACTACAGACTTACAGTAGGTTGATATTCAATGACTTATTACGGCTGCACTGTCTCTGGCGTACTACAGACTTACAGTAGGTTGATATTCAATGACTTATTACGGCTGCACTGTCTCTGGCGTACTACAGACTTACAGTAGGTTGATATTCAATGACTTATTACGGCTGCACTGTCTCTGGCGTACTACAGACTTACATTAGTTTGATATTCAATGACTTATTACGGCTGCACTGTCTCTGGCGTACTACAGACTTACAGTAGGTTGATATTCAATGACTTATTACGGTTGCACTGCCTCTGGCGGATTACAGACTTACAGTAGGTTGATATTCAATGTCTTATTACGGCTGCACTGTCTCTGGCGTACTACAGACTTACATTAGTTTGATATTCAATGACTTATTACGGCTGCACTGTCTTGGCGTACTACAGACTTACATTAGTTTGATATTCAATGACTTATTACGGCTGCACTGTCTCTGGCGTACTACAGACTTACATTAGTTTGATATTCAATGACTTATTACGGCTGCACTGTTTCTGGCGTACTACAGACTTACAGTAGTTTGATATTCAATGACTTATTACGGCTGCACTGCCTCTGGCGGATTACAGACTTACAGTAGGTTGATATTCAATGACTTATTACGGCAGCACTATCTCTGGCGTACTACAGACTTACAGTAGGTTGATATTCAATGACTTATTACGGCTGCACTGCCTCTGGCGGACTACAGACTTACAGTAGTTTAATATTCAATGACTTATTACGGCTGCACTGCCTCTGGCGGACTACAGACTTACAGTAGGTTGATATTCAATGACTTATTACTATTCGAAGTGTTGACTATTTCGAAGTGTTGACTATTTCGAAGTGTTGACTATTTCGAAGTGTTGACTATTTCGAAGTGTTGACTATTTCGAAGTGTTGACTATTTTTAACTGTTGACTATTTCGAAGTGTTGACTATTTCGAGGTGTTGACTATTTCGAAGAGTTGACTATTTCGAAGTGTTTACATGGTTTTTTGAAGTGTTGACTATTTCGAAGTGTTGACTATTTCGAAGTGTTGACTATTTCGAAGTGTTGACCATTTCGAAGTGTTGACTATTTCGAAGTGTTGATTATTTCTAACTGTTGACTATTTCGAAGTGATGACTATTTTGAAGTGTTGACTATTTCTAACTGTTGACTATTTCGAAGTGTTTACATGTTTTTTCGAAGTGTTGACTATTTAGAAGTGTTGACTATTTCGAGGTATTGAATATTTCGAAGGTTTGACTATTTCTAACTGTTGACTATTTCGAAGTGTTGACTATTTTGAAGTGTTGACTATTTTTAACTGTTGACTATTTCGAAGTGTTTACATGGTTTTTTGAAGTGTTGACTATTTCGAAGTGTTGACTATTTCTAACTGTTGACTATTTCGAAGTGTTGACTATTTTGACGTGTTGACTATTTCTAACTGTTGACTATTTCGAACTGTTTACATGGTTTTTCGAAGTGTTGACTATTTCTAACTGTTGACTATTTCGAAGTGTTGACTATTTCGAGGTGTTTACATGGTTTTTCGAAGTGTTGACTATTTCGAAGTGTTGACTATTTCGAAGTGTTGACTATTTCGAAGTGTTGACTAATTCGAAGTGTTGACTATTTCGAGGTGTTTACATGGTTTTTCGAAGTGTTGACTATTTCGAAGTGTTGACTAATTCGAAGTGTTGACTATTTCGAAGTGTTGACTATTTCTAACTGTTGACTATTTCTAACTGTTGACTATTTCGAGGTATTGACTATTTCGAAGTGTTGACTATTTCGAAGTGTTTACATGGTTTTTCGAAGTGTTGACTATTTCGAAGTGTTGACTATTTCAAAATGTTGACAATATACCCAATATTTGACATGTCTGTGTTGCACCGAAAAGGTTTTGTATTTGTTTTGTTATTGTAAAACTTCGCAGTGTCAAACAAATTTAACCCTATTAGTACCGGGCTATAAAATGCTGTACAAATACCGGGGGGGGGGGGGGTCATATTGACCCCCCCCCCCCTCTAAAATCTACAAATAATAACGAAAACGTCTGATTTTTTGTTTGTACGTAGGTATCACTAGTCTGGATCCGACCGAAGAAAAAAAATTTCGAAAAAATGTACTGGGGTGGTAATATTGCAGCACCAAAATTACAAGTAGTGCACAATTTTCACAAAATTTTAAAGTTTCATTTTTCGGCTAATTGTTTTTCAATACAGGTTTTCTGGGGCGCAAAATACATTGGAAAATATATAAAAATGATATGATTACCATAAATGCCTGTTTAGTCCTCTATGCGTAGGAAAAAAATGAAAAAAACAAGTAGCCAGCACATTTCAGTTAGAACACAAAATTTTTAATTCACTCATACAATGCTATAAATTCACATTTTCAGGTTTTCTAGGGCGCTGATTCTAATGGAATACATTTCAGATATGCCAGATCATTGCTACTAGTATTTTTCGGCGTAATTAGGCAAATTTTGGTGCTAGCACCAAATTTCGTACCCATCACCAAAAAGTACAAGTTTGCGATGTCCACTGCTGTTTTTATTGATTCCATCGGATTCAGGACCCTCATAAACCCGTATAACTCAAGAAACAAGATGATACTATCTACTGATCAATTTACTCATTTTCCAAAATTTGGTGCAAAACAACAATTTTCACCCACCGGCGAAAAATACAAGTTTGAAAACTCTATGAAAGTTTTAGTGATTCCATTGACTTCAGAACCCTAAAAAAACCGTATAAAGCAAGAAACAAGATGACACAATCAATTGATATATTTGACGGTTTTCAAAATTTGGTGCTAGCACCACATTTTACACCCACTTCCGAAAAATACAAATTTGAGATGTCTAGTTCGATAATTATATATTCCATTGAATTCAGAACAGCCATAAACCTCTAAAATTGAAGAAATAAATTGTCACAAGCAATTTTATCTACTGAATGGATTTTCAAAATTTCGTGCTAGCACCAAAATTTGCACACAGCACCGAAAAAAACAAGTTTGATAGGCTTGGTGCAACTCGTATATATTTCATCGAAACCAGAACCCCAAAAAACCCCAATTGCGTAAAAAACAAGTTTCAAACAATCAATTTACAAAATTGACATATTTCAAAATTTGGTGCTGGCACCAAAATTTATCACCCGCCGAAAAAAACAGGTTTAAAATTTCTAAATCAATTTATATGAATTCCATCCAATTGCTAACACCAAAAAACCGGTGTAAATCAAAAATAGAGATGTTACAATTAATATTTAATGAAATGTAATTTTCAAAAAACGTCTCAAAAAAAGTGCCAAAAGTAGGGTTAAAAAATGTTGCTATAACTCGAAAACTACAAAATATTTTTGAAAACGGTTTTCACTACTAGGAAGACAATAGATTTATAGGAAAAGTCATAAAATTTCAGATTCCCAACTGCGTTTGTTGCAGAATTATAATAAAAAAACCACGGGGGTGGGTCATATTGACCCCCCCCCCCGGGTTTAATAGGGTTAATAGTCGAATGTCAATCAGTTAGTGTCAGGAATAGTTTAGTTGCCATGGGAATATATATGTTCATTGAACCCCAGGTGTAAAATTAATGGTTATTAACGATTTACGTCTATCCGCAAGGAAGGGCCTTTATGTTGCTTTATGACTTTTTGTTTATCCTTTAATTTTATTTAGTTAAAGTTAAAAATAAAATTAAAGATTAGATTAGCATAAACTTAGCCCCAAAAGATTTGTGTATTTATTTAAATTAGTTTCTATTGCATTGTATCTATTGCATTGTATCTATTGCATTGTATCTATTGCATTGTATCTATTGCATTGTATCTATTGCATTGTATCTATTGCATTGTATCTATTGCATTGTATCTATTGCATTGTATTTAGTATTGTGTATTGAGTATTTAAGTATTGCATTGCATTAAATTAAATTAAAAAATTGTCATGCTTATATAATATTTTATATTAACGGAAAATTTCGAAATTTGAAAAATTCAATTAACGACGTTGTTCTTGGCCTATTCATATTAAATAATATGGAAATCTTGTTTAGAAAGGGCCATTCACCATGTGGATTTATTGCTGATAATCGAATGCTCTGAATCCCCGGTGTAAGTAAAATATGAATCATGATAATCGTATGAACTTAATCGCATTTCTTAAATTTCAAGAAAAAATGTCGCATCTACCTTATATCACATTCGATTCACAAGGCAATTTTTCACTGAGTAATTTATTGTTAAAATAAATATTTTAAATTTGTAAAACTATTCGTTAAAACATCCCCAATTCTAGCATAGAATGCTTTCAACTATCCTGGGCAAATGCAACTTACAGTAAAACATCCTTTTATGATGAACAGTAAATTTAGTTGAAACTAATCGCTCATTATTTAAGTGATTGTTCTGTAAAAAAAACTTAAAAAGGGAAATCATTAATGGGAATATTTAGTTTCCATAGCAACTCATACTACAACCGAGCGGAGTTTAAGTTTGAGTTTGAGCAGCTTGGTCTAGTGGTGGCATCACTGTGCTTCCGATTAGGGAGCCCGGGTTCGATCCCTAGATGGGGCAGCACTGTTTGGGCACAGTGCTTTAAATGCTGCAACCTAGCCCAACCCCGGCTTTCATCCTTCAGTGGTCGATAAATGGGAACCAAGGCAACTTGGGAAACAGAGTAGAATGGTTTACTGTGGAAGATAACCCATGGTGGTGAACAGGCATTCCTTGGCTTAACGAGCCTAAAAGATTCTCCCATTCAAAACTTTTTATTTAAAGTTATTTTAAAACAAAAAAGGGTCTAATTGTATGGAATATCAGTAGGCCTACAATGATTGATTATTATTGCTAATAAATAATAGCCGAAAAAATGACAGAGAACAATAATCACAAAACAATAATTATCATTATGGTTATTTTAGTGTTATTATAATTTAATATATTGAATGAATTATTTATGATATTTGCGTAAAGTTTATGTGATTGGATAAGTCTATTAATGATAGTGATGCATTTCTATAAAATCTTCGGAATTTATTGTGCAGTATAAACTGTTGTTCTGATTATTATATAGTTTTTGACTTTATTTACCAGTTCGGTACAATTTTTCAGATATCACATTAATCAAGTTATTTAATTTTTTCTAATAACTCATTATAATTATAATATATATATTGTTATAGTGGAATTAAAATCAATATTATTTTACACCGAGTTGTGTAGGCAGCGTGAAGGGGGGGGGGGTGGGTGGGGGGGGCATTTTACGTTATATTTACATTGTGTATATGTTCGCGGCAGAACTGCTGACTGAATACAGAATAATAAATTTGGTATGTCTGTCAATGGATCCATTCCATATCCATACGGTATCCATACGACGCCACCTTACCACAAAATGGGGAAGCATACCATTTAACCAATTGGTAGAGTATGAAGACAATATACGATACTGGGAGGGAAAATGTCAAAAAGTAGTTGACATAAAATGAGGGGAAGGTGAATCATTAGCCTGATAATAACCAATGAGGGGGCCACGCATGGCAGTTTAGTGGCTATGTGTATCTTTTGGTTGGTCAGCAATAGGTAGGAATAATGTAATTAATTAATTAATGTAATTAATTAAATTAATTAATTAATTAATTAATGATTTGATTTCTAGAATTTTGAGTAAGTAAGGGGGGCTAAATTTTCTTGTTGATTTTGTTTAAAATAATAGGTATATCGTAATCAACTGTTGCCTCGAAAATACGATTTATAATAATAAACTTAACTTCTGAATTTCTTATACTGTACTACAGAAAAATTATAGCTATTTAACTCAGTAATAAAGAAATAAAAGAATAAACTAAGTAATTTAATTTATTTATTTATACTACTACTACTACTACTAGGTCGAGCGAACTCGGAGATTGGAAATTAGATCCTTCCAGGCTTCCCGATTATCCATAGTTGTCGCAATTTCGTTTCTCCCAAGTTCAGTGGATCCCTTTCAAGTTGATCTATATATGTTATGGCTGGTCGTCCACGACTACGCTTTCCATGAGTTGGTTGCCAGAAAAGTAGATCTGGTATGACCTCGTCTTTACTTCGCCAGCAGTGCCCACTGAATCTTAATCTGCGTTTACGGAGGCTGGTTGATACAGGCGGTATTGTACCATAAAGTTCGGCGTTTGTCATGTGTTGTCTCCAGCTGATGTTTAGGGCTGCCCTTAGTAGTCTTGTGTAGCAACTATCAATTCGTTGTTCAAGTGATTTAGTCAGTGTCCAGGTCTCACCCCCTTATAAAAATACACTTTCCACTGTGGCTGGAAAGAACTTAGTCTTCATGTGCCTGGAGAGATCTGATTTCCAGATGGTATCCATTTTTGATAGAGCTACCCAAGCCATTGCTTTCCTAACTTCTATGTCCTTTTTGCTACTCTCTATCCATGATCCAAGGTACTGGAAGTCGTCGACCTTCCTTAGTTGATTATAATCAATGGTTGTCAAGTTTCCATCAACATTAAAGGTCATGAATTCGGTCTTTGTAGCATTTATATGCAATCCAACCTCCTTAGCAGCCCTCTCCACTTTATTTAGTAGAAGCTGTGCATCTGCTAGCGTATTAGAGAACAGGGTGATGTCATCCGCAAAGTCGGTGTCTGTGAATGTAGTTGCCGGATATCTACTACTTCTGCGTTCTTAAAGTGTGAATCCCAGATCTTCACCCTTTATGGCCGTCCTCATTGCGTAACCCAGCACAATTACAAATAGTAATGGTGCTAATGTGTCACCTTGCATTACGCCAGCCAGGATTGAGAAAAACTCAGTTTCACCATCTGGTGAGAGTACCTGCGCTTCTGTGTCACAATATAACAATCCAATGCCAGCAACAATTACTTCTGGTATTCCATAAGCTCTTAGGATTTCAAGCATTTTACCTCTATGGAAGGAGTCGAATGCCTTCTTGAAGTCCACAAAAGTCATGACTGCGGGGAGATTCTTTGACTTAATTCCTTCAATCAGTCTCCGAAGTGCAAGTATCTGAGCTATTGTTGATCTACTTGGTCAAAATCCGTTTTGGCTCTTACGCAGTAGTTTCTCTATGTGAGGCCTAATCCTATATAGAATCATTTTATTATATATTTTGGCAGCTACCATAAGCAGACAGATCCCACGATAGTTTGTTGGTATGCCGAGGTCTCCTTTCTTGGGAAAGGCTTTAGTTGACCTTTAGTCCAAATTGGTGGTGGCTTTTCCCCTTTTAACTTCCGGTTGCAAACATTCAATAATGGTCTGTTTAGCACTCTGGTTTTCCATACCTCATACCTCCACTGGGATTTCATCTAATCCACTCGCTTTATTATTGGACATGCTTATAATGCTTCTTTGGAGTTCGGCAGGTGTGAAGTACCCTGTTTTATAGGTAGTGTCTTAGATAGATAGATAGATTTATTTATACATTATATAAAAAACAATAACAAATACACCAAACAATGTACCGGTATAAAGGTATTGTCCAACATAACATAGGATTACCCCTAAAGCTTTGCAGCTTATTTCCAAGGGGGTCCTTTATGTTACTTGGTTACAAATACAATATTACACTACGCTAACCTAAAACCAATATAAAACGTAATTACACTATGTACATGTACAACTTTACCGAGAGCGTGACAATGCGCGACTCAACGATAAAGATGTAATGTACAGAACAATTTATTATAAAACGTAATTACAGTATAAATAGTAAATAATTAATAAACTAATAACTTACTGTAGAACTATTGTACCTATTTTACATTGCACACGGAGGTGAGATTTAACTGCAGATTTAAAAGAATGTTGATTATTTAGGTTTTTAATTTCATTAGGCAGAGCGTTCCAATTTTTAATGCCGTTAAAAAAGAAAGTATCAGATTTAAAGGATTTACAATTCGGGAGGTAAAAGTTTGAAGCACTAGCTCTGGTACTGTAAGAGTGTGTATCACGTTCTCTACCGATCACTCGATAGAGAGCTAACTGTTCGAATCTATGAGCCACGCGGGAATAACCAAAACAATAAACCCGAGTCGGCTCCCTAAGCTTACTTAAGACGAGTGCGAGGGGCTTTGCACTCAGAGTATATTCTTACGCCTAATTTACTACTAAAATACGCCAATGCTTACGTCTTTTTCTAATCGCGAATACTGGGCGTTCCCTAACGGAATGTATGAATGCGAGAATATTTAAAATAACCAAAATTGGTACAGTACAATGTCTTTCGTAGGTGATACCGCTCTGGGTCTAATCTTGCCTGCAGCTGGCTTTAGGCCAGCAATTTACTAGTGTCTTGCGTACTGACTACTGCGATCTAACTTATTGCCCGCTAATGCAAATAACCGCTCAGCGTGAATAGTTTACGGTACTCTAAATTATTACCTTAGCTACTCTCCGCTATGCTGCGTACTAATTCTTAATTTTACTAATCAATTACAGTCACAAATATGTAACAGCGCACTAATTACTAAGAGTTCCAGAATGCGTAATTCTAATTTATTACACAACAGGTTTCGCTAGTAATAGCCTAAAATGCCGTATTACTTTGACCTAATCAGTACCTAATTAGCCCTCCATTGATTGAATAGCTACCGTAGCGGCGCATGCAAATCACAAGTCTGACAGTCTCAGAAATCCCGTAGGATTATTGCGTCGAAAAGAATTACATAGAACCATTAACTAAAGGGTAGAAATCACAGTTCCATGATGTAATTAGCAGTAATCTTTGAGATTGATTGAGAAACACAACAAGAATCAAACAGAAATTATAAATTTGCAAATCATTTCAAGAAAATTAATCAAAGGTAGAAATGCAGAAAATACGCACAAAATTGTACTCCTAAAAGTAGGTGAAGGGTGATATAGGATTGGTAATAAGGACTGAGGATAATAGGTACAGCTCTACCGGCAAACCGCCAATTTATAGGTGATCCGAGTGGGGTGATGCAATAAGGGTGATGCAATCGCTCTCCTATTGGCTCTCCAGTCCGCGCTAGCATTAGACCAACCTGGAAGCAGTTAGTCCAATAAGAAAGCCGGATTGTAGCCCTATTGGTGCCCAGGGTGCTTCCCAAACCCTCAAATTATTACCATATATGGTAATGGATCATGTCCCTGGCTGCGGAATGGTTAGGATAGCGTCCCTAGATGCTAGCCCTATCGAAGCTAATAACAGCAAGCACATATCCAGGGTCCAACTGAACTTGCTACCCTGGAACTATCTACTTATATCCTAATACAAAATTACGTAGGTAGGGCTACATACTATACAAAATGGATGAGTTCAAAATATATGGGCGTTTCGGTTTCCTTATCTAAATATCACTGCGCTATTATGTCTTATCTAAAATATTATACTGCATAACGGACTAATATTGCGTACAGTATAACGGACTAATATATTATACTGCATAATAGACCAATATATTATACTGTATAATGGCTAATAATGTGTACAGCGCCATATACCGTAACACCGCTCCAAGGGAAATCATACAATGTTTCCCTCCAATTGTAGAAGAGTATAAGGTGATGTATACAAACAAAATAAATTTCTATAAATTCTACTATTTACAAAATATTGCTATAGATATTGCATAATGAATTACATACAAATTAAATTTACAAATATTATCTCTCTCACTGTTTAACGATAATTACATACAAATTAAATTTACAAAATACTGTTTCTCATTCGTTCTACATAATGATTACTACATACAAAATTAAATTTACAAAATATTACTTCCTTTATTTATTTACAAATTAACGGTCTACCTATTGAAATGGAACATGGCTAGGACAATGTCCCCCATTTCCCATCTCAAATTAACGATCAACATTAACAAGATAAACTAAATATAAACGTATTTGAGGCTAAATTATTAACTAAATTGCATTAAAGGCCGATAATCAAACTAAATATAAAATACGTAATAATTTCTTTCATTTTCGGACTTTACTTAATTTCTTATAAAAACGCAAATCATCTTGGTTTGATGATTGCTCAGGTAAGTGAAAGGAGTAAGCCAAACCCGCGGGTTTGTCTCCCCAATCACTTCCTTTGCCTCTTTCAATAAACTTTAGAGCAAATAAAGTCATATACACAAAATCAAATATAGTATAGGCTCAAAATCATATTTCCAACGGACTATAAAGTAAAAGTATTTCCTTTCAATATTTTTCGGCCTTCGAAAATAAATTTCTAAAATATGGATACGACTAGTGTATATGAGTCCAGTCGAATGATTGATCAAAACCTACGATATACATCATGATGTATATGTCTAGAGTCTGTCGCTCCGTGATATTATAGTCTCATCGGCTAGCTCCTGGGTCTCTCGGGCTCGCTCCCCTCTCCAGATACACCAGTCTACCCCCTGTAGACTCTGTTGACGGCGTCCTTGAGGCGTCACTTCCCGGAACCGGCGACGACGTTCCCTGGGCAGGGCACCGACTATCTCCCGACTGGTGCTCCTCCCTCGGCCTCGTCCCATTTGCCGTGTCCCTGTGGGCGCCTCCGCCAACTCCTCTTTCTTCAACCGTAGAATGGGACTGCTCGTCCTTGGCTTGACGCTTGCCAAGGACTCCTCCTTCTGGTACTTGCCGCGAGCTGTGAGCTCCGGCTGTTGTCGCTGTGGGCGCGGCGGTCCTGATCCTCCACTCGTTCAGAGGTCAATGACCCCAAACGAGTCTCCTTAGGCCGCCAATTGTGCGCTGGGTAATAAATCTACACGTATATATATATCAGAGCGACGATGATATATAAAGGATTGGACATATTCGGGCTTAATAATGCGTTCGTCGAAACTTCCCGAAATAATTTGGAGTAAATATCGTATATAAACCGCGGATCGTGGGTGTAGTTAGTAGACGGATGGTCGGCGCGAATCTCGTCTGGATACTCAGGCGTGAGCTTCCTCTCCTGGTGAAGCGATGTGAACGTGGTCCAGGAACTCGAGTCCCGTGCCGCTTCGCGCCGCGCCTCTAGGTCTTTATAGGCTCGGTATAGCGAAATGGCCGCCGCCGTGTCTATCAAAGTGGGTGTCGAACAGGGTTTAATCTCCGTATACGGATCTAATGTCGTAACGGTCGGCGTAATGGGTCTCGGAGGTCGCTTTCCGCTGAAGTCAATACTGATCATCGGGTTGCTCATCGGGTAACCTCCCTCGTTATATCTAAGGAACTGGTGAGCTTGACATCGCGTTAATATCGGTTCTGGATGTTGCTCGTCTAGTCGGTCGGGAATCGCCACGTCTTGTTTATTCATGCATTCACCGCACTTGTAAAACAACTTGTACACGCTGAAAATTTTCGGCGTCTCCTGATCCTCGCCTCGAGTCCTCCGGTACAGATGCATTCCGTCGAACTGTTCGCAGACTGCAGGTAGAGGTTCTTCATGTCGTAAATACATATTCATATGGTACAGCCGTGCGATCTCCTCGTCCGGGTCTGCACTAATGTCACACACGTCTAAAGCGAAGTCGTAGGGATACCGAGTGCGATACTCTCTCCGCAAAACTTCCATACGGTCCCCCAACGCTCTCATTCTTTCCCTCCGTAATTCCTTATCATAAGTGGGTTTGTATTTCCCATTTAGCTCCATCACCAACCGCCCATGGTAGTAAACGTTCGAATCTTTACATCCCGGTCGCGCGAATGGTAACTCCGCCTCCTCTCTGGCAGTAAATTATTGGAGATAAACTGGCCGTGACCAACTCACTTTTTGATGCCCAAACTACTCCCATTACTCGTACTAAACTACAGTAGTTAGAAAGGACTATAGCCACAATACTCGACTATACCAAACCCACAGGTTTGATAATCGAATATCACACATCACTGCAAACTACTGAGTGGGGTCCATGTACGCCTCTGGTGCTACTAACCTTTAGCACCTTAGTTGTACTGTTGGCACCAATCCGTGGAAGTTGCTAAACTCAATTTACACTCCTACGTAATATAGCTGTCACCATGGTTTCTAAATGCTATTTTCCAGGCTTCACGACTTTTCAAATTACTGTTTATCTATAGACGAATTCTAAAACGCGTCTATACACAGCGTCTGGAATTGTCTTGGGTTCACTTTTCTAATTTTAAAATTTTTTAATTTTCCAAAATATTTTTGAAATAAAATTTTGTTTTGATACCCACCAGACAAAACTCAACGCAAATCACCACAACCCCGCTCCTATGCATTTCCTTGTATTTGCATACGAGGAATGCATACGAAGTGAGTTGCGTCCAACACTAATTCTGTTTTGAGGCAGGAGACAAATTATAATCTCCCGTCTCGATACGTGTCTCCTCTAATAACACGATATCTTGGACCGGTCGGTCCAAGGTGTGTAAACCATTAGTTTTACACTTTTTTGGGTGCGGACACTTGCACCTAATTTTCACAGTGACTGTGCGCACTATGTTTTGCACGTCTGGGTGTGTGTGCAAGATCACTCCCGTCTCCCAGTACTTCCTCTTAACAATCGGCTCGGTTATCAATACGTAATCTCCACTTTGGAGACTCCGAACCGTTTTGTACCACTTTGTTCTTTCTGATGGATATGGTGGGAAGATAATATTCCCGCCAATATTCCCAGAATGTGTACGCTACTAATTGAGTTATTTTCCAGCTCTTACGACTATATAGGTCGGCACTAATGGGTTCTGATGCCGGCACAAGAAATGCTGGACTCTGCATTAGCAAATGATTCGGCGTTAATGCAACACCGTCTGGCAACATAGCTATCGGCCTCGAGTTTAATGTATGCTCGATTTTGATGAAAGCTGTGACCAGTTCGTCGTCGGTAAGTTGTTTGTTTACAGGCAATGTCTTAGCAATGGCTTGCTTTACAGAGCGAACTAAACGCTCCCAACTTCCTCCTCTCCAAGGACTTTCTGGAGTATTAAATCTCCACTCTATTCTTTGCGGCAAAAGTGCGGCAGAGATTTCTCTATTCTGCGCCGCTCTATTAGCCGCGTTCAACTCGCTATTCCCTCCGACAAAGTTTGTACCCTTGTCAGAGTAGAACACCTTTACTAGTCCTCTCCTGGCCATAAATCTCTTTAAGGCCAGGAGCAGAGATTTGGTCGACATGTCTGCCACACGCTCAATGTGTATGGCTCTACTAGCCATACATGTCAGTAGCAGACCCCATCGCTTGTGGGTCAGCCGTCCACTCTTTGCCTCAATCGGACCAAAACAATCCACCCCTGTGTTCGTAAAGGGTGGGTCATATGCCTGCACTCTCGCTTCCGGGAGTTCAGCCATCTCCTGTTCCAATACTCTGGCGTTCACTCTCTTGCAAACCAGACAGGCGTCATACATGGTGCCTACTGCCCTGCTTGGCTGCAATAGAATGAATCGCTGTCTCGCTGCCGACAAACAGTGTAACTTTCCCGCGTGATGCAACCTCTTGTGTATATCCCATAGAATCGCTCTTTGCAATTCTATTGGGTGACTAGGGATTATCACTGGGAACCGAAACTGTGAGTTTATGTCGACAGTCTGGATTCTCGATCTATGACAAATTAAACCCTTATGGATTAATGGACTCCATTTTCTAAGGGGTTTGTAGAGAACTGGTCGTTGAGCCGATAATAGATAGAATTCTTTAGGGAAGGCACACATTTGATAATGTTTCAAATGCTTTAATTCCGCTTGATCAATCTCATCCTCTGTCAGAGGTTGTTTCAATTTCTGAATTCGCTCACTATTGGCGCTTGTTCGTTCTCCTAAATGTTCCGAATGTTTTATACAAAGGTACGAAATGTATCGGCTTAACCACGCAGTTCTTTTACAAATTGTCAGCCAAGAGGCAGACGAATTTAGTAATTTGTCATAAATACTACATGGCTCTAATGCCAGCGACGGTTGTCCGCTAATTGATGGAAGTTTCGAATCCAAACCCGCAGGTTTGGAAACCAAAGGATCCATTGTGTCGGTCATTTTCTGTCCGTCACTTACCAACTGTGACTCTGGTTTAGTCTGTAAGGGTGGTTTTACGTCATAACTTACCCTTCCTGACCTAGTAGTCACGTAAGTCTGTTGGTCTGACAGGTCTCTGGGCCGCTCCAATGACTCTTCAGGCCGCTCCAATGACTTAAGTTTGGCTTTAGACTTCGACTTAGAGACTTTCTCCACCTTGACTTCTGCATCTTCAGGCATCGGATTGGTCACTATCTTTAGTCGCTCTGGCCAATGTTCCTGTGTCCTCGTTAGAAAATCAGGTCCATGCAACCAAAACTCCTGCGACTCTTCCTGACAGAATTCCGCCGGCATTGCACCTCTCGAAGTTATGTCGGCCGGGTTTAACACTCCCGGACAATGTCTCCATTGTTCCTTCGTCGAAAAGTCAACGATCTGAGCGCGTCTATTGGCCACAAATGTCTTTAGTGCAATATTGTCAGCCGCAATGTATACTAACACCAAGGATGCGTCCGTCCAATAGAATAAGGTCAATGTCGTGTCTAACTCCTCTGTTATCTGCTTACTTACCTCGACCGAAACTACAGCCGCCTGTAACTCTGCACGAGGGACAGTCATGTATTTGACCGGCATTGTCTTTGATCTAGAAGTCACAAAGGCCGTCTCAAATTTATCCTGACTCACCTCTCGGCGAAGGTAGGCTACCATACCAAAGCCGGTGTCACTTGCGTCACTAAATAAGTGGAGTTCGAGATCAGCTGGAAATACCAGCTGATTCGGAAAGTAGGAACGGGGTACATCTATGTTTTTCAATAGATGCAACTCGGCTTCCCACTCCCTCCACTGCTTTGCATGTATAGGAGATATTGGTTCGTCCCACTCTATGTCGGACAACCAAATTTCCCTCATGCACGCTCGTGCCTGTAATATTACTGGACTGATAAAGTTCATCGGGTCAAATAGTCTACTCAAAGTCGATAAGCAAATTCTCTTTGTCAAAACTTTGTCTGGGCTACTGGGCTCAAATCTAACTCTTACCTGGAATTTATCCGTATTCGGATTCCAAGCGAGTCCCAGTACTCGCGCCATGGGGATTGGTTCTACCCCCAATTCTATGTCTCCGCTCCCACGATCTTTTACCGGGAACGACTCTAATAGGGCCTCCGAGTTCGTAGTGAACTTGGTCAGAGGAAATCCCCCTGTAGCCAAGCACTCTTGCAGGCCGTGAGCCACTTCTATGGCTTGTTCTGCCGTGTCCTTGGACACCAATCCGTCGTCCATGTAGAAGTTTCTCAAGATGGACTCGATTACTTCTACTGGATACTTACCAATCTGGGCTGTTGCCGTTTTCTTTACAACGAACAGCGTGCCATTTGGACTATCGCGGGCGCCAAATATCCTAACGTACATCTGGTATGTAACCACTGGGCCGGATAAGTCTTCATTCTCATACCAGAGGAAGCGAAGGCTATCCTGGTCTGCCTTACAGGCTCTTACCTGGTGGAACATCGCCTCGATGTCACAAGTAAATGCGAATCGCCGCTGTCTAAAACGTAACAGTATTCCAATCAAATAGTTATTCAGGTTGGGACCATCCATCAACTCTGAATTCAGGGACATACCTCTGTAGACAGCTGCGCAGTCGTTGACTACTCGGACTTTGTCAGGTTTGTCAGGGTGAGTCACATAGTGGTGTGGAAGGTAAATAAGTCTGGTCTGTCACTAAGTCAGGGTCCTCTACCTTCCCAGCAAATCCCTTGGCGAAATAGTTGTTGATCTGGGCGCAATACTTCTCCCTAATGTCCGGATTCCTCAACAACCGAGCCCTTACTCCGTTCAATCTTTTCAAGGCTAAGTTGTAGTTGTTCTCCAACTTAGGAGGTTGTCGACGCCACAACATTCCAACTTCAAAATGTCCAGTCGGTAGTAGACGTATGGTGTCTTCCATCATCTCCAGCGACCGCTTCTCATCAGTAGACATGGCTAGGTCATATCCACCGGGTTCCATTGCGTCCCTATCCAGCCATTCGACGGTTCTGGCTCCTGTCTCGAGGTCCTGGCGTATCAATTCCTTCTGTAATTCCTCCTTGCTGTATTGGAAAATGTCTAGGTCTCGATATTTAGCCACTTGACCCTCCACTATGTTGGTATAAGTCAAAACGTTACTCAAATAGGTAGCGTGGGCCGCTGAACCAGACCCACGGGTCTGATAACAGTAGTCCTCGGGTTCACTATCTGTCCGGTCGTTATGAAGTGGTTCCGACAACCTAACATTATCGGGAATCAACTCCTCGTCCGACTCGCTAAAGTCACTATAGTGGTCAATACAGATTCTCCTAAACTCGTCTATGTCTGGTGGTTCTACTAACGGTGGTTGAGTTATAGGCTGTAATTCGTCGTATCTGTCTATTGGCTTGTCGCCACCTGTAAACTCATAAGACATGGGTACTCTTGTATACCAACCTAGTATAGTCCTATGGGCATGTGGTCCATTGACATGCGGCTCAGCTGGTCTCATTTCCCATATTTGGTGTGCGATCAGCTGTTCTGCACCAATCAACATAGAAACATTCCTATAACCTACCTGGTGTCTGGGTATCCTGAGCTTGTCAAAATACTCCTGTGCTATGGGACTCATCGGCGGCACCTTACCTAACTGCCTGCCGAATCCCTTCATAGCTAGACACTTAAATCCATCCAATGGCAAAGCTTTTCGTTCTTGTCGAGTGTGTTGGTCTCTCGGAAGTAGGGAGTCTAGTTCTACCGAAATTCTGTGTCCCTTAAGGTCTCCTACCCCATGCATAGACTTCAACTCTATTTGGATCTCCTCGGCGTCCTGGAAGCTAGAAACAGCTCTCGCCACTTCCTCGTCGATATAAGATAATGTGGACGCAGTGTCCAACATCACATATATTCTCTTCGATCCCTTATCGCCGGTAAGTTTCACCGGAATCACGCTAAATATTTCCGACGTGGCCGATGATAAATACGTCCGCGCGCTGGTCGATGAACTATCCGCGGTGTAACCTTGGCAGGTCACCTCTCTTGCGCTCAACTCGCCATCTTCGTCCGACGAACCTGGTTGGTAACCATCATCCTGAATGCCGGTGAACGTATTCCTTCTTATCGATACGGGTTCTTTGCTCCCCTTCCTTTGAGGATTTCGCTGTAAGTAACGGTCCGTTGGGGTATGGAAATCCGCATGTAGCAACTTGTGATGTAGTCTGCCGCATTCCATGCATCCGTCCTTGCTGTTCGGGCACTGCCGCCGTACATGACCTGGCGCAAGACATGCCCAACAGGTATCCAACGTCCGCACTTGAACTCTTCTCTGTTCCGAATTTAATTCTTTGAACCGTCTGCAACTATCTAACTTATGGTCGTCAGATCTTACCTCCTTTAGTAAACAGTATTAGCAACCTACAAATCCATCCGGCAACTCCTGTTGCTTTAACCTAGGTCTATCTAACCGCTCACCTGACCATACTCGCGAGTCTGATCTAAAGGCTTGGGTACTCGAATTATATCTGTCTACTGAGTTAAATGTCACAGTAGTCCTGTCATCGTCAAAACTTACCATAGACTTACCGGTAACAGGTTTAGACTC
>JAUCBJ010007454.1:50000-59201 GCA_032718475.1 Nemertoderma westbladi
TTGTCCAAGTGGCACGTTAAATCGACTTACACGCAGGTTGCTACATTGCAGTTTGCTACCAGTTTGTGGGGTCACCTCTAGGTTGCTAGAGACTGAGACAGCTTGCCCTCACCAAGCCCTCACACTCTATTTACCCGAAATACTATCCAGGAAAACGCCTTAGGCACAAGGTCCCTCGGACTGACAGAATCTGGACCCCCAGGAAGCCTTGGGCACCAGTCCTTTGGACTAACACCTGGGGGGGCGACACAATGGGGGGGGAGACCTGCTTTTACGCTATCTGTTCAGTCCAACTTCCAGTTAATCCCTTTCCCTGCACTCACTGCCGAGGCAGCCGTAACCAAGTTAGCGGAACCCTGTTAGCGGGACCATTGTTCCGTGGTTAGATTATCCTCCCATCCACGTCGGGAGACCAGTTTATCCTCCTGGCAGAGATTGGACCGACACTGTCCAGCAGCTAATGGCAGAGTCAAGGCCCTTCCATTGGTTTCACAGTGTCACGCTCAGCAGTCCCCATATGCTTGCCTAATATCCCACATATGGGCATCAACCTTAAGAGTCATAGTTACTCCCGCCGTTTACCCGCGCTTCAATAAATTTCTTCAACGTGACATTCAGAGCACTGGGCAGAAATCACATTGCGTAAACAACGTCCTTCGTCCATCGCAATGCTATGTTTTAATTAAACAGTCGGATTCCCTCGGTCCGTGCCAGTTCTGAGTCAGCTGTCCATGGCCGACCGAGACGGTTGAGCTTGCGCCCCTCCGCCGACACTCGCGTGCTTGCAGCTGGGACCTTCCGTTGGGAACCTAGGAAACGGCCACAACCAGCAGACCCGTGAGGATCCGCCGGAAGCAACACATTCCCATGGCCCACCAACTTTGGGTTCCCGGCCTGGTCGGCTCAGCCCTCAGAGCCAATCCTTCTCCCGAAGTTACGGATCTAATTTGCCGACTTCCCTTACCTACATTGTTCTACATGACTAGAGGCTTTTCACCTTGGAGACCTGCTGCGGATATCGGTACGGACTGGCACGAAAACCAATAATCTCCCCCGGTTTTTCAAGGGTCACCAAAAGCGCACCAGACACCGCAAGAGCCGCGGTGCTCTACGGAAACGGATTTCCCTATCTCCAGCCAAACTGATTCCAGGGATCCCGATCCTTACAGAGAAAAGAAAACTCTTTCCAGGGCTTTTGGCAACGTCACCGAGTTCGTTTGCGTTACCGCTCATGCCGGAATCGACGATAGAGAAGGGTCAGCGCCACGAGGGCACCTTCCCAACCCACCGCTGAATGAAACCGGCGATTTCCGTGTCCAGGTTCGGGAATATTAACCCGATTCCCTTTCGGCAGGATCACGCACCCTGGAACCCGTGAGGGCTCCCGGGCTAGCGCTCGTCAACAGACTTCTCCTGCGCCTTAGGATCGACTGACCCATGGCCAACTGCTGTTCCCATGGAACCCTTCTCCACTTCAGCCTTCAAAGTTCTCGTTTGAATATTTGCTACTACCACCAAGATCTGCACTTGTAGAGGCTCCACCCAGGCCTACGCCTGAGGCTTCTGCGCTCACCACAACGACCCTCCTACTGGCAGGGGGTTACCAGCACTTCCCCCTGCCGCTTGACTTAGGCTTTCAACGCTACAGCGCCATCCATTTTCAGGGCTGGTTGATTCGGCAGGTGAGTTGTTACACACTCCTTAGCGGATTCCGACTTCCATGGCCACCGTCCTGCTGTCTATATCAACCAACACCTTTCCCGTAGATCTGATGAGCGTCTCAGCATAGGGCGCCGCAGTCAAGCTTTCGGTTCATCCCGCATCGCCAGTTTCTGCTTACCAAAAATGGCCCACTGGGCACTCTGCATTCAATCCCCAACCCCGACTAGGCGGGTTGAGGTGCTCACCTGATTTAAAGTTTGAGAATAGGTCGAGGAAATTTCTTCCCCGAGGCCTCTAATCATTCGCTTTACCCGATGAAACTAGTTAACGAGCACCAGCTATCCTGAGGGAAACTTCGGAGGGAACCAGCTACTAGATGGTTCGATTAGTCTTTCGCCCCTATACCCAGCTCAGACGATCGATTTGCACGTCAGAATCGCTACGGACTTCCACCAGAGTTTCCCCTGGCTTCATCCTGTCCAGGCATAGTTCACCATCTTTCGGGTACCAACATGGACGCTATCGCTCCCTCGTAATCCGAGGACCACAAGAGGACGACGCTGCGAACCACTCCGAGGAGTAGCCATCACGCCACAGTCACCGCTTCGAGTTACCTTTGCTTTCGCTACGCCACTGCGGATCAACCCCCTTGGACTCGCGTTCATGTTAGACTCCTTGGTCCGTGTTTCAAGACGGGTCGGGATGGTTGCCTACATTAGGCGACCGGCAGGCCCGAAGCACCTAGGACTAAAACGCCAACGAACGCAACACTATCCACTTAGCACTGCGAGCAGTTCTGAGCGGTAGCACTACATCCATCACCGAGAAAGCCGCGCAACGCAGGTGCGGACACAACCTCAGTTGACATATAAATATAGCTCGACATTTCAAGATACTTATAAACACCTACTCCGAGGAGTAGGTTACCTCTTATCTTGCCGTATGACAGCCACGCAACTGGCTGCCGGCCCGAGCAATGGCAAAGTGCACTCCGACAGGAAGCCTACAACCACATGCTACCGTTAAACACAATAGCTTACAGCCGCAAGTCCCCAGCCAAAGCTGATTCACCAAGGCAAGCTTAGGGCCATCCCGTTTCCCTTTGTGCGGTTTCACGTACTCTTGAACTCTCTCTTCAAAGTGCTTTTCAACTTTCCCTCACGGTACTTGTCCGCTATCAATCTCACCTCAGTATTTAGCCTTCGATGGAGTTTACCACCAATTTTGGGCTGTACTCCCAAACAACCCGACTCTCGATACAAGCCAAGCCAAAACAAGCAACCACCGTATGGGCCTTACACCCGCTATGGGGCCCCGTTCATGGGGACTCCGGCAATCAGCTCGCTCAACCACGGCTGTACCATACGCCACATTTCTCTGACACGCAAGGAATCAGTGATTCGGCGATGGGCTCTTCCCGCTTCACTCGCCGTTACTACGGGAATCCTCGTTAGTTTCTTTTCCTCCGCTTAGTAATATGCTTAAATTGGGCGGGTAGTCCCGTCCGAGCTGAGGTCCATGTTTGAAAGGCTTCATATATTGAGGGTTGTATCACCAACAACCTACAATTATTAGCGAAAGCATCACCGCTCGCAAGCACTATAGCATATACAAAAGGCCCTCAGACTGGGAAAGAAAGGCAATCGCGAGAATTATTCACGCTCAGGCCAAACTAACCTCAAAACCGAGGAGAGTGTTCCTAATGCATAACTATTAACCTGCCATTCTTAGAGCATAGCGTATCGGTCGAGACCAAAACACTAACTCAAGCCTCGAGAGCAAAGCAAAATTACTGAGGTGGTAACCTACAGCATCTGCAAAGCGCTCGAGATGGATATTCGCAGACCCTCAGCCGGGCGTGGTCGTGGGACAGCCCACAACCGCAATGTGCGTTCGAGATGTCAATGCTCAATGTGTCCTGCAATTCACATTACTTCACGCAGCTAGCTGCGCTCTTCATCGACAGGTGAGTTGAGTGATCCACCACACAAAGTTTTTAAATGCTCTTTAATTTCGTGTTTAGCATATAAGCAACAGCAAACCCATTAAAAATGGGTATGGGAAGCGGCCTCTGTCAAGCGTATAAAAAACGCATGAAGGGACCTTTGAACAAGGGAACTCTCGTTTAAAGCCACAACGAGCTACCCCCAATGGGCCATACGAAAGATACGCAAATACCAATCGTACGGATCTTCCCATTCTAGGTACTTCCGACCCTCATCATGTTCAGCATTACCCTACCACAGAGTGTGCTGAGGTTTACGCGCCACTATCATATAGGCCTCGCTTTTGTGGAGAGAGTGAAACGGACGCCCCGAAGAGCCACCGAAGCACTAGCGCTTTGTCATATCGACAAAGCGACAGCATATAATGAAATGCAATACAATGAATGCATTCAAGAAGTATTATCGCACCATCCAAAAGGCCACAGCGCAAAGGATGTGCTAACGTTAATGATCCTTCCGCAGGTTCACCTACGGAAACCTTGTTACGACTTTTACTTCCTCTAAATGATCAAGTTTGAACAACTTTTCGTGCAAAGACGCCGTACCGAGGTATGTAGTCTCGCACAATCAGAAGATCTCACTAAACCATTCAATCGGTAGTAGCGACGGGCGGTGTGTACAAAGGGCAGGGACGTAATCAATGCAAGCTTATGACTCGCACTTACTGGGAATTCCTCGTTCAAGGGGAAAAATTGCAATCCCCTATCCCCATCACGAAAGGGGCTGAAACGATTACCCGCACCTCTCGGCGCAGGGTAGACACGCGTTGACTCTTTCAGTGTAGCGCGCGTGCGGCCCCGAACATCTAAGGGCATCACAGACCTGTTATTGCTCCATTTCGTGTGGCTATACGCCACCTGTCCCTCTAAGAAGTCGACCCTGGACCGAGGTCCAAGTGACTATTTAGCAGGATGGGATCTCGTTCGTTATCGGAATTAACCAGACAAATCACTCCACCAACTAAGAACGGCCATGCACCACCATCCACAGAATCAAGAAAGAGCTCTCAATCTGTCAATCCTCACTGTGTCCGGGCCGGGTGAGTTTTCCCGTGTTGAGTCAAATTAAGCCGCAGGCTCCACTCCTGGTGGTGCCCTTCCGTCAATTCCTTTAAGTTCCAGCTTTGCAACCATACTTCCCCCAGAACTGAAAAATTCTGGTTTCCCCAAGGCTGCCAGCGGGGTCAATGGGCAACGACCGCTGATCGCCGATTAGCATCGTTTATGGTTAGAACTACGGCGGTATCTGATCGCCTTCGATCCTCTAACTTTCGTTCTTGATTAATGAAAACATGCTTGGCAAATGCTTTCGCATTAGTTCGTCTTTCTGCGGTCCAAGAATTTCACCTCTAACGCAGAAATACGAATGCCCCCGTCTGTCCCTCTTAATCATTACCTCAAGTCTCTAAGACCAACAGAACAAGAATGAGGTCCTATTCCATTATTCCATGCTGCATTATTCAAGCTAAGCTTGCGTTGAGCACTCTAATTTTTTCAAGGTAAACGTCACGGTTCTTCGTGAGCACTCAGTGAAGAGCACCCACAAGGAAACCGCAGAGTGATAGATGGACAGGTCTGCAGTGCATCCTTTCAGAGTACCACAGCTCTGCTCCCGAGATCCAACTACGAGCTTTTTAAATGCAGCAGCTTTAATATACGCTATTGGAGCTGGAATTACCGCGGCTGCTGGCACCAGACTTGCCCTCCAATAGATCCTCGTTAAAGGATTTAAAGTGTACTCATTCCAATTGCAGAACATAAGATGCTCTACATCGTTATTTATCGTCACTACCTCCCCGTGTCGGGAGTGGGTAATTTGCGCGCCTGCTGCCTTCCTTGGATGTGGTAGCCGTTTCTCAGGCTCCCTCTCCGGAATCGAACCCTGATTCCCCGTCACCCGTTGCCACCACGGTAGGCCTATACCCTACCGTCGACAGTTGATAGGGCAGACACTTGAAAGATGCGGTCGCCGGCACGAGGCCATGCGATCTCCTTGTCACTCAGAGCTCACCAGACTAACGGCCGAAGCCGTTTGGTCTTGCGTCTAATAAAAGCACGACTTAAAAAGCCGCTTGTTGCATGTATTAGCTCTAGAATTACCACAGTTATCCAAGTAACTTTGCTACGCTCAAAGAAACTATGACTGATTTAATGAGCCATTCGCAGTTTCACCATTCTGGGGTTTATACTTAGACATGCATGGCTTAATCTTTGAGACAAGCATATGACTACTGGCAGGATCAACCAGGTAGCTTCGGCGCAGTACTAGACTGGCCTGTGAGGTAAAGCTAGTCTACCTCTAAGGTAACAACCGTATATCTGATCGAAATATCGACCATAACGCTTTTTACAACCGTAATCTCATCGCTCATACCGCTATCCCCTAGGCAAAGTCAAAGCAGAAACGCACGCGAACGCAGATTTCCCTTCAAATATTGCCTATAACCGTTTAACTTATGCGCTTGACCGATAGCAGGCCGTTTAGCAATAACCACTTGGTTTATCGGTAGAACCGATAAGCCTTGGTCGGTGGAACCGATAAGCCTCGTTACAAGGTGCGTTTAGTTTATACGCTGAGACCGTTCAAGCAGGGACACCGATCAGTTGATAACAGACCAGTACCCTACATAATACTCAATGCAAACATAGACATCACATTTTTTTTGAAATAGGAAAAAATTAAATTTCCAAGTCGATCCTGATGTAGTCGAGCCGAGTAGAACTGATCGAGCCAGGTGAAACTTGATCGCTCCGAGTCAGGTCGGATCGAGCCCAGTTGAACCGATCGAGCCGAGTTGAACCGATCGAGCCGAGTCAAATTGGTTCGAGTCGAGCCGACTCGAACCAATTGAGCCAGATCGCACCTATCAAGCCAAGTCAAACCTACCGAGCCGGATCGAGCCGAGTCATGTCGGATCGAGCTAAGACGAACCGATCGAGCCAAGTCAAACTGATCGAGCCGGGCCAAACCGATCGAGCTGAGTCATGTCAGATCGAGCCAAATCGAACCGATCGAGCCAAGTCGAACCGATCGAGCCGAGTCAAATTGGTTTGAGTCGAGCCGACTCGAACCAATCGAGCCGGTTCGAAATAATCGAGCCGAGTCGAACCAATCGAGCCAAGTCGAACCAATCGAGCCGAGTCGAACCAATCGAGCCAAGTGGAACCGATTGAGCTGAGTCAAACCAATGGAGTCGAGCCGAGTCGAACCAATCGAAACAGATTGAACCTATCGAGCTGAGTCAAACCCATCGAGCCAGATCGAGCCGAGCCTAGTCGAACCAATCGAGCCTGTCGAACCAATCGAGCAGATTCGAACCAATCGAGCCGAGTCGAACCAATCAAGCCAAGTCGAACCGATTGAGCTGAGTCAAACCAATGGAGTCGAGCCGAGTCGAACCAATCGAAACAGATTGAATCTATCGAGCCGAGTCAAACCTATCGAGCCGGATCGAGCCGAGCCTAGTCGAACCAATCGAGCCTGTCGAACCAATCGAGCCGATTCGAACTAATCGAGCCGAGTCGAACCAATCGAGCCAAGTCGAAGCAATTGAGCCGAGTCGAACCAATCAAGCAAAGTCGAACCAATCGAGCCGAGTCGAACCAATCAAACCAATCGAAACAGATTGAATCTATCGAGCCGAGTCAAACCGATCAAGCCAAATCGAACCGATCGAGCCAAGTCGAACCGATCGAGCCGAGTCAAATTGGTTCGAGTCGAGCTAACTCGAACCAATCGAGCCGGTTCGAACTAATCGAGCCGAGTCGAACTAATCGAGCCGAGTCGAACCAATCGAGCCAAGTCGAACCAATCGAGCCGAGTCGAACCAATCGAGCCAAGTGGAACCAATCGAGCCGAGTCGAACCAATCAAGCCAAGTCGAACCGATTGAGCTGAGTCAAACCAGTGGAGTCGAGCCGAGTCTAACCAATCGAAACAGATTGAATCTATTGAGCCGAGTCAAACCTATCGAGACGGATCGAGCCGAGCCTAGTCGAACCAATCGAGCCTGTCGAACCAATCGAGCCGAGTCGAACTAATCGAGCCGAGTCGAACCAATCGAGCCAAGTCGAACCAATCGAGCCGAGTCGAACCAATCGAGCCAAGTGGAACCAATCGAGCCGAGTCGAACCAATGGAGTCGAGCCGAGTCGAACCAATCGAAACAGATTGAACCTATCGAGCCGAGTCAAACCTATCGAGCCAGATCGAGCTGAGCCTAGTCGAACCAATCGAGCCTGTCGAACCAATCGAGCAGATTTGAACCAATCGAGCCGAGTCGAACCAATCAAGCCAAGTCGAACCGATTGAGCTGAGTCAAACCAATGGAGTCGAGCCGAGTCGAACCAATCGAAACAGATTGAATCTATTGAGCCGAGTCAAACCTATCGAGACGGATCGAGCCGATCCTAGTCGAACCAATCGAGCCTGTCGAACCAATCGAGCCGATTCGAACTAATCGAGCTGAGTCGAACCAATCGAGCCAAGTCGAAGCAATTGAGCCGAGTCGAACCAATCGAGCCAAGTTGAACCAATCGAGCCGAGTCGAACCAATCAAGCCAAGTCGAACCGATTGAGCTGAGTCATAAAATAAAATAAAATATAAAATAAAATAAAATAAAATAAAATAAAATAAAATAAAATAAAATAAAATAAAATAAAATAAAATAAAATAAAATAAACGGGGTGTCGATTCGGCCCCCCGCTGTATTTTTGTAATCATGCAATAAAATCCTACAAAATTTGGGCTGTAGGTGAAAAAATTATCGAAGAACATTTTCAAATCCAAAAAAAAAGAAAATTTCATAAGAATTTATAAGTATTAATATTCATAAGTATAATAATTTTCATGAAAAATAGAAGTAGTCCTAGTACAAAATATACATTTTTTTGATATGTACCTGCCCATTTTTTTGCGAGAATTAGTCAAACTTAATGGCGCATCTATTCAAAAAACGGCGTTGCAATTAGATTTCTACTTTTAAATGTGGGTTGTAACCCACATTCAAAATTTGGTCCCCATTTTTTTGAAATTTTCGAATTTTACAATTGGTCATTTGTGAGTTCGTAATTATTTTTGTTGGGGCTTTTTTTTATAGATTCTGATTCGTATGGAGCATAAAATTTGGAAGTGCCACGCCCACTTCATAGGGTGCTGGGACTACTTCTATATTTTCAAGAAAATTATTACACCCCCTTATGAAATTTTCATTTTTTTGGATTTGAAAATGTTCTTCGATAATTTTTTCACCTACAGCCCAAATTTCATAGGATTTCATTGCATGATTAATTCCTTAAGAAAGTCATAGTTACTCCCGCGGTTTACCCGCGCTTCAATGAATTTCTACGCAAATGTGATAGGAGGTAGCCCCTAACTTCTATAGGTAACTTATATACGTCTTAACTGATCGACATTATAACTTAACATTTATATAACATACATAGACATATCAAAAAAAAACTGATGTTTTTTTTTTTTTTTTTTTTTTTTTTTGCGGATTTTAACTTCACCATAACTTCCTTAAGAGAGTCCCA